>PVKC010050834.1:0-10510 GCA_004027635.1 Crocidura indochinensis
TGTGTGAGGTCCTGGGTTCAAGCCCTGATTCCACAACAGCAACAACTAAGCCCATTGACCCACCTCTGTGGCATTTCAGTTTTGTACCTTGGCTGAGTTTTTCTCAGCTGTGAGACCAATGGGGGCAGCTTCCCTGTGCTCAGTTCTAGTGCAAGCTCTAGGGTGCTAGCACTCTGTGACTTGGGTCTTCATTCTAACTCAGTGACTCATAACCTTTTCTGTGCTATGTCTGAGCTCACTTAGGAACTAAATGTACAGATGATATGAGAGATAGTACAGTGGGGATGTCGCTGGCTTTTGCAAGTGACTACCCAAGTTCTATCCCTAGCACCATATATGGTATTCTAACTCCTTCAGGAGTAATCCTAATCACAGAACCAGGAATATTCCCTGAGTATCACGGGTGTGCTCCCACAACCCAAAAAGGAAACACAAAATACATACAGATGTGAATAATCTTTGGTATGTGGGATATAAGAAAACACAATAAGAGAATAACAAATGACCAAAGGCATCAGATCTTACCCTTAACAGGACAAGGAATAAGGGAAGGCTGGATCAGAGAGAACCTTGGGCACTGGAAAGGGACAATGACACTGAGGGCGGGTGTGGTCTTGGAATAATGCTAATGTTCTCTGTCACACATGAAACTATATTATTAACAGTATTTTAAATCATGGTGTCAGAATAAACATTAGAACCATTTATATATGATTTGCATGGTCTGAGACCCCAAGCTCCATACCTGCATTCATTGACCACCTGAACACTATCAAATGTGGCCCTTATAAAAAAAAAACTGAATTCAGTTGTAACTCCACCCTGGGGTACAGGTAACTAACTGAAGACCCGCCCATCTTTGGGAGGAGTCTTAGGCAGATATGACCAGTAACTTGAACTGCAAGATACCACCCATTTCCTGGGAGGGGTCTTAGAAAGGGTACATAAGACTTTGACCAGAGAGGATTAGGCCCTTTTGCCCTTTTTGCCCTTTCTGCCAGCATGGAGAGGTATGAGGAAAAGACATGGCCGGACAAATTAAGATGCAGGGCAAGCTAAGGATAGCATGCATAAATAGTTGAGATTGACCACACGTGTGGTGGATAGGGCATGAATAAAGCTGTTACTCCCTGAAGCCTGTCTGAGTGAGTCTGATTCTCGCTGCGACCACCTGAAGATGCTGACCCGATGGCTAATGGGGGTTGAAGCCACATGGCCTGGGATGGTGGACAAAGGCCTCCTTCTCCATCCAAGTCCATCCTAAGGGCTTGACGCAACATTCAGTAATGGATTCAATGAAAGAAAGTAAAAACTTTCAGGACTCCTTGCACCTCTACCCCTGCCACTGTCACAGAGATTCTAACTCAGTGGATCCAGGGGCCCACTGAGGCCTACTCTTATTGCAAGTGCAGACAGGGTGGATATGAATGCACTCTGCTATCTTGCCTTCGACTTTGTTTTTCCTCTTGGTCACACTGCTGAGATCTAAGGGGATCTCTGGCTTTCTGCCCTGAGCATCTGTGGACTGTGCTGCTGATGATGGGTGGATGGTGAAGAGGCCTGATGTCAAGAGGCCAGGGTCATCTCTCGAATGGTGAATCTCTGTCCTCAAACTTTTTAAACGGGGGCCCAATTCACTGTCCCTCAGACCATTGGCAGACCAGAATATAGTAAAAACAAAAATTACGAACAAATGCCTATGCACACTGCATACATCTTATTTTGATGTGAAGAAACAAAACGAGAACAAATACAATATGTGGCCCGAGGGCCGTAGTTTGAGGACCACTTCGACAGACAGTTTCCCAGATGTTTCTGGTATGGGTGCCTGGGGCAGTGATGTCTGTCCTTCCTCACCTGGGAATAGTGGAGTGCCTCACTAATCTAACCACTCCTTCCCACTTAGATTCAGATCAGCAGTAAGGGAACTGTCTTTCTGTCTCCAGCAACAATTAAGATGAAAAGCTACACCACCATATTGTGAAAGGTTGGCTTCAGCACCCACTTCTCCCATGCCCTGAGAATCACTGCATCAGTGGGAGCAGTCTGGCAGGGGCTTCTTTATATTTCCAGAAGGCAGGACTCTAGAATCGATATAAGGAGACAGCACAGGCAATTGGCATTGATTAAGAGAAGTGCTTAAATAGAATGATCACAGTCTAATT
Organism: Crocidura indochinensis; assembly: GCA_004027635.1. Lineage (NCBI taxonomy): Eukaryota > Metazoa > Chordata > Mammalia > Eulipotyphla > Soricidae > Crocidura > Crocidura indochinensis. The sequence continues at coordinate 2,166 of PVKC010050834.1, forward strand.
ATCACCCATTGCTGACTCGAAGTATCCTCTGAAGTTACAGAAAACAATATGTGACTTCCCCTTCCTCCTCTGGAGGAACTGAGCAGGAAGATAGAAGTGAGCACCAGGGTGAGAAACAAAGATCAGCAGGTCACTGTCCCTTGACTTCAGGGTATTTCCGTTCACAAGGCTCTGTCTATGTCCAATACTTGCACATCTTTCCTGTTCATGAGCTGAGCCTCATGATAGGCTGGCTTGGTAGGAATGTGCAAAAAGTCCCCCTGTCCCCCCCCCCCCCCCCGTTCTAACCCACCCTATGGCCCTAAGCTCTAGCATGAGCATCCTTGCCTGTCAATCAGACCTTCTCTGGTTGAATTTAAACTTGAACAAGATGACCTGAAGCCTCTTACTAACAGAAATTTGAATTAGCTTACTTTAGTTCCAGAAAATAACTAAGTGCCCTGAGCTGTAGCCCTGCCTTTCATCAGATCATTAGGATATTTTTCTGTATCTTTCCGTAAATTCTCTCTTTGCTTAAATTAGTTAACATTGGTATATGTTTTTTTCTCAGCAACATAGGTGTGGTGTCCTCTTTGAAAGGATGCAAGGAGAAAGGCTGTCATGTGTCTTCAAGTAGAGCAATGAAGAAACATCAGACTAGCTTAGACAAAGCAGGTCAATATTATACTGAGTGGGGACAATAGCCACAGATAGGCACTGGTCAGCTGTGTCTCAGCTAAGGCTCACAAGGCCAGCCAACTATGAGCAGTCGCTGTTGGCTAGTAATCAGAGGTAGCAAAATGCGACCACAGCTTCATTCCTGTGGGGCTTAAGCCAGAGGGTCAGTCAAGGTGTGGGTAAAATAATATTCCCTCTAAAGATTCTATAATGGACCCCTCCTCACCATGTCTAACTTCTGGTAGACCTAGATGTTCCCTGACTTGTGGCAACCTCACTCCCATCTCTGGCTTCATTTCACTTAGTCGCCTTCCCACTGTTCATCTGTCTCAATTCTTCTTCCTCTTATAAAGACACCTGTCACTGGATTTAGGATCCATCCCAAACTCAAGATAATCTGATTTCTAGGCTGGTCAATGCACCTACACAGATGCTTTTTCAAAATTAGATCCTCTTGCTAGATTCTGGAAGTTAGGATATGAGCCTATCTTGAGTACAGCTATGATCTAACATACTACAGCTGATATCTGGAATGGAATCTAGCCTCTGCCTATTCCTGCTTATACCCACCCTCAATCAGAGCATCATCACCCAGAAAAGCACACCACTTATTATGAAAGAGCTAATAAACTGAGAACTGGAGAAAGACCAGTTGATTATTACATGATGCAGAGATATAATAAGATTAAGAGAAATCTAAGCATGAAGGGCAGGACCATGCCACAGATCCAAGCATGATAGAGTTCAAAAACTATTGATGTCCCCCGCAATTCCATGGTACTATAACAAATGCACCTTCTGAATCATTCCAATTACCTTGGGTGTTTAATAGCTCAAAGACAAATAAACACCAGGACAGAGAACTCAATGAGAAGAGTTGATGTGCCCCAATCTCCTCTCCTGTGTCTCAGTGTGTGTGTGTGTGTGTGTGTGTGTGTGTATGTGCACTCGCGCGTGCGTGTGTATGTGTGTGTGTGTGTGTGTGTGAATTTGTGTGGTGAGGTATTCTGAGTTTTCTTTCCAAGGGGTGTCCCCAGGAGACCAGACTCAATTTTCATTGATAAGCAACTCAATAATCCCTCTTTAATGAGCTTTTCTCCTATGCCCATGTTTTTCTTCCTCGCCCTTAACTTATACTTTATGGGGTTTCCACTCATAAGTAGTATATGTGTACCCTAGTTTTTTTCTCAAGGCCTGCTTTCAGGAAAGTTCAAATTAATTCCATTGGAACTAAAAGGCCAAGAAAGCATACCCTGAGGATAAAATTATGGACCTGGATTATGAATCAGCTCACACAGTAAAAGCAAAGCAATACCGTGGTGATGGTAAAATAGGGTATTCAAGACCCTCATGGTGCTCCAAGTCACCAATATTAAGACCACTGTTAGTGCATTGGGAGAGTGCAGTGGTAATGAGAAAGATAATGACTTTGGATCATACCCAGCAGCACTCAGGAGGTACTCCTGTCTCTCTGCTCAGAAATCGCTCCTGGCAGGCTTGGGGGACCATGTGGGATGCTGGGATTCGAACCATCGTCCTTTCGCATGCAAGACAAATGCCTTACCTCCATGCTATTTCTCTGGCCTGAGAAAGATAATGGAATTGAAATGTTATATTATCCTAAAAATCTTTTATAAACAACACATGTTTTATTATTTAGATGATAGTACTTAGATTATTAACTCATTGCATACAGTGAAAACCAGGAAGGCTTCCTGAGCGCATTTGTTGAGATTACAAACTCCCAGCCTATGTCAGATTGCTAAAAACTGGACAAGGGATTTCATCATAAGAAGATGAACAAAGGGGCCCAGGAGATAGCATGGAGGTAAGGCGTTTGCCTTTCATGCAGAAGGTCATCGGTTCAAATCCCGGTGCCCCATACGGTCCCCTGTGCCTGCCAGGAGCAATTTCTGAGCATGGAGCCAGGAGTAACCCCTGAGCACGGCCAGGTATGACCCCCCCCCAAAAAAAAAAAGAAGATGAACAAATCTCAAACAGAAAAATTCAAACAAATCTCTGCCAAGACACCTAATTGTCAGGCTTCTGAAAGGCAGACAAAAAAAATTAACAAAGAGAGAAAATTGACTTTGCTTGCAGAGAAAAACTATTTGAATTATGGAGTACTTCTCTGAAACCAAAGGAGCCAAGGGAAAAAGACAGATTTTCAAGAAAAGAAAGAAAATAGAGAAAAAGAAAAGCTCTTAATGTAGCTTTTTTTAAAAAAAACAATTTGTCAGGAAAAAGTGAATTGACATCAGATGAAGGAAAGCTAAGGGATTTTGTTATCAAGAAACCTACACTGAAAGAATGATAGGCATAAGTTATCTTAGTGGAAAAAATTGATTTAAAAAGTGTTTAGGATCAGGGGGCCAGAGCGATAGTATGGAGGTAGGGCATTTGTCTTGCATGCAGAAGGATGGTGGTTCAACTCCCGGCATCCCACATATGTTCTCCCAAGCCTTCCAGGAACAATTTCTGAGCATAGAGCCAGGAGTGACTCCTGAGCGCTGCCGGGTATGACCCCAAAACAAAACCAAAAAAAAATAAAATAAAAATAAAAAAGTCTTTAGGATCAGGATTAAATCAAGAAAAACAGAAAAGTAAAAAAATATATTTAAATATATGTCTTCTTCTATTTTTGAGTTTTCTGAATTATACTGGACAGTTGAAGCAAAAATTATAATGCTCTCGGGGGCTAAAGAGATGGTATGGAGGTAGGGCATTTGTCTTGCATGCAAGACAGTGGTTCGAATCCCGGCATCCCATATGGTCCCCCGTGCCTACCAGAAGCGATTTCTGAGTGCAGAGCCAGGAGTAACCCCTGAGCACTGATGAGTGTGACCCAAAAATAAAACAAAAAAATTATAAAGCTCTCTAATTTAGTTATAAATTTATGTAAAGAAAATGTTTAAGACATGTGTTTAGGAATATAATATAGTTCACTCTAACTAGGAAGAGGAATAGAAAATAAGAAAAATATTAGGAATATATTATTTAATATCCAAAACAACCCTTAAAAAAACCTACAGACTCAAAAACACTACAAACTAATCAAATAAAGTTCTAAAAAGTTTTCAGAAGCAGATAGAAAGGCAGAAGCAAAAATCAACCAACCAAACAAAAACAAAAATCAGAAGAAACAGAAAACAATGTCATAATTTAGCAATGATAATTACATAACATGCAAATGGTCTAAATAAATCACTAAAAATTCAGAAGATTTTATGGATTGTGGAAGAGTGGATTAATAAACATGATTTGGGACTAAAGAGACAGATCAAAGGTTAGAGCATGAACAATGCATGGGGAGTCCAGTTTCAGTCGATAGCAAAAACCAGCTTCTTCAGTATCTGCCTGAATCACTTCCAAGCCTTGAGCCTAGAGTATCCCCCAGCATTGCTGGTGAGGCCCCAAACAAACAATAAAATGTATGTATTAAACTTATAAGAAACTCACTTCAAACATAATAGGCAGATTGGAAGTAAAAAATATTTAGGGCCAGAGCTATAGTTCAGCGATAGAGCATTTGTCTTGCATTCAGTCGATCCAGGACCCATCTTGGTTTGATCTCTGGCATCCCATGTGTTCACCCGAAACAGGAGTGATTTCTGAGCGCATAGCCAGGAGTAACCCTTGAGTATCATAGGGTGTAGCCCAAAAAAAGCAATGCTAATTAATTAATTTATTATTAAGATAATCAAAATAAAGCAAGCACAAGTGGTTATGTTAATATCAGAGAGCATATACAAGGGAACAAAAATGTTACCCCCCCAAAGAAAAGGGTGTTTCATAAATACATATATACATGTGTGCATACATAATACTACTACTATTTTTATTGCTGACAATAATGATGATGATAATGAGTGAAATCCAATAAAAGGACTTTCCAATCCTAACTATGAAAGTCACACAGACTTGCATCTGTGTGAAACAAATACTGAAATAATTGAAAGAAAAATTAGACAAATCTAAATTATATGGATTTTTCAATACCTTTCAAAATTAATGGAATAATCAAACAAAATCATCAGAATGTAGAAGTTAACAATATTATCAATCAATAGACTCTCACTGACTCAGTAACAGCATAGTATACATTCTTTATAAGTGTCCCTGGAATATATACCAAGTAAATGACAATCTGGTCTATAAAACAAATCTCAACAAATTTAATGGCAAATCACAAAGAATATGTTATTTACAATAGAAATCAGTGACAAATAATTAATAGAAAATCAAATAAAAATTAAAACCAGGGACAGAGTGATAGCACAGTGGTAAGACGTTTGCCTTGCACGTGGCCAACACAGGATGGACCCCAGTTTGAATCCCGGCATCCCATATGATCCCCAGAGCCTGCCAAGGAGCTACTTCTGATGTCAGAGCCAGGAGTAACTCCTGAACGCCACCAGGTGTGACCCAAAAACCAAGAACAAAAAAAAATAAATAAAAATAAAATAAAAACCAGAGATATAACTAGTAAATTCCCACTATTTTCACTATTTTTCACAGAAAAAAATCTCAAGGAAATTTAAGCTTAAAAAATGAATGAAAATATATACTAAAACTAAAATTGGAAAAATACAAAATATCAAAACCTGTGAGACATTGATAAAGGAGGGATTAGAGAAGGAAAAGTATAGCACTAAATGCTTACATTAGAAAAGTCTCAAATCAATAATCTAAGTCCTCATCTCTATTGAGGAATAGAAAGAAAAGAACAAGATAAGCACAAATCAAAGAAAGGAAATAGTACAGATAAAGCAGAAATTGAAAATAGAAAAACAATCGAGAAAAATCAATAAAACACAGAAGCTGATTCTTTGAAAAAATCAACAAAATTGACAATGTTCTAGCAAGGCTGACAAAGAAAGAGAGAGTGAAGAATCAAATTACCAATATCAGAAAATAAATGGCAAATTTAATTATAGACACTGCAGATCCCAAAGGATAAGAGAGTCTCATGAACAACTCATATATATTTGACAACTTAGATGAAAAGGACCTGCAGGTAACATGATAGTTAATGATGAAAGACCAGATGCTTTTCCTTTGAGCTTGGGAACAAGGCAAGAATATCAACTTTTATGGTTCCTCTTCATCTTAATGCTGGGCATGCAATAGAGAAGAAGAAAAAAGAAAAACACGTGCACATTGGAAAATGGTGAAATACAACTTTCTAATTGTAGACAACATGCTTTTCATGTAGCAAATTCTGGGACTACATAAACTACCAGAAATAAAACTGGAATTTTTCAGGCTGATATATACAAATATATTATATTTTTATATACTAGTCATGATCAGTTAGTTGTTAAAACATTAAGTACCCAGAACTGGAAACAATAGTACAGAAGGTAGATTGCTTGCCTTGTACACAGCCTGTCCAAGTTTGATTTCTGGCCTCCCAAGATTCATTGGGGTGATACCTGAGTGCCGAGTCAAGAGCAAACCTTGAACACTGCCAGGTGTGGCTCAAAAACCAGTCAAACAAACAAACAAAAACTAGTGCCATTTACCAAAATATAGACTGCTAGACATATTACAGGGGTCCTCAAACTTTTTAAACAGTGGGCCAGTTCACTGTCCCTCAGATCGTTGGAGGCCGAACTATAGTAAAAACAAAAACTACGAACAAATTCCTATGCACACTGCATATATCTTATTTTGAAGTGAAGAAACAAAATGGGAACAAATACAGTATGTGGCCCGCGGGCCGTAGTTTGAGGACCACTGTAAGTCTTTCTCTGTAAGCACTGTTTTTTGCCCCAAACTATGCACCATCAATTAAAAAAGTCAAAAAAGAAAAACAAATAGAGAACTACACTGGGTTTGTGGTCCAAAGGCCCAGTTTTCATTATTCATTATTTTCTTTTGGTGTTTAGACCATACCTGGTGGGCTTCCTGGTGGACTCAGGGGACCACATGGGATTGAACATGGGTCAGCCACATGCAAGGCAAACATTGACCTATTGTATTACCAATTAACAATTGTATGGTTGTCTGTAAAAGTTATTCCTCCTCAAACTGATTCATAAATTCAATGCAGTCTTAATACGTAGGCAGTATTTTGAGGGTAGAGTCTGACTAGTGGGTTCTAGACTATGAACATAAAGGCAAAAGAAGTAGAGCAATGCAAATCATTTGGGGAAGGAACAAAGCTGGACTCACACTCTCTGGTCTGGATTTGCTATAACATAGCTCTGGTCAACATCTACTAAAGAGAGAGTAAGAACTTGAATACAGGCCTACTAGGTCCAAATCATGGGTTTAGGTAAAGGACCATGTACATTCATTATGAGAGAATGCATTGGTCATACTGGCAACATGGTGCTGCTAAAGAGGGAGAGACAGCATTGTATTGGGAACCTTTTTTTTTTTTTTTTTTGGTGTCTCTAGCTGATTAGCTATATCTGGGGAAAGGGTGAAGAGATACGCATCCTATTCTAGAGAGGAAGTGAGGCGTACAAAAAATGTTCCAAGCCAATCATGAAACAGGGTGACAAGTATATGAAATAATTTGAGTCTAGGGACTGGAACAATGACGCAAGCAGTAGGGCATCTGTAGGCATTTTTATGGAGCTGATACATGACCATTTCATATGCAATATTTATTAAACAATGGAAAAGTAGAATAAAGCCCAGAGACGTAGCACAGACCTGTTGAGATGCATTTTTCTCTAGTTGAGAAAAAGGAGCGTCAAGAGATGGTGGCTTTATTTATGGGAAACAACATGGAGATTCCTCAAAAAAACTGAAAATTGAGCTCCCATATGATCTAGCTATACCACTCCTAGGTATATAACCTAAGAACACAAAAATAAAATTCAAAAATTCCTTCCTCACACCTATATTCATTACAGTGCTATTTACAATAGCCAGACTCTGGAAACAACCAAGATGCCCTTCAACAGATGAATTGCTAAAGAAACTGTGGTACATATACACAATGGAATATTATACAGCCATCAGGAGAGATGAAGTCATAAAATTTTCCTATATGTGGATGTACATGGAATCTATCCTGCTGAGTGAAATAAGTCAGAGGGAGAGAGACACAGAATAGTCTCACTTATCTATGGGTTTTAAGAAAAATTAAGGACATTATTATATTAATTCCCAGAGACAATAGAGATGAGGGCCAGAAGGACCGGCTCACAATATAACACTCACCACAAAGAGTAGTGGTGTAGTTAGGAAAATAACTACACTAACAACTATCATGACAATCTTTTTTTTTTGGGGGGGGGGTTGGGTCACACCCGGCAGTGCTCAGGGGTTACTCCTGGCTCCATGCTCAGAAATTGCTCCTGGCAGGCACAGGGGACCATATGGGGCACCGGGATTCGAACCGATGACCTTTTGCATGAAAAAAGCCTTACCTCCATGCTATCTCCCGGGCTCCTATCATGACAATCTTAATAAGTGATAGAAGTAGAATGCCTGTCTCAAATACAGGTAGGGGTTGTGGGTAGAGGGAGAGGGGGGCATTGGTGGTGGGAATGTTGCACTGGTGAAGGGGAGTGTTCTTTTTTGTGACTGAAATCAAACTATAGTCATGATTGTAATAACGGTGTTTAAATAAAGATATTATTAAATATTTTTACAAAAGATTATAACCTTTCATTGTACATAGGATATTTGATTTATTATAGCTTTATAAATCTGCCCATATTAGTACA
>PVKC010050835.1:0-10511 GCA_004027635.1 Crocidura indochinensis
CTTTGTGTGTGTGTGTGTGTGTGGGGGGGGGTAGTGGTGATGGCAGGAGCAATGGTACTTTCCTTACATGTAGATAACCCAAATTTGATCCCTGGCACTCCATATGGTCCCCTGAACCCACCAGGAGAAATTCCCTGAGCACAGAGCCAGGAGTGATCCCTGAGAACAGCTGGATGTGGACATAAAACAATATAAAAATACCAAACTTAGACTTGGGGTCATTGCAATACAAACGGCTACTGCCACAGAAAACTTTCTTTGGGGGATGGTGGCATACCTAGCATTACTAGGGGCTTACTCTGGCTCTGAGCTCAGGGAACTCCTGGAGATATTTGGAAAACCATCTATAATGCTGGGGATAAAACATGGGTCAGTTGTGTGCAAAGTAAGTACTTTACTCACTGTACTATTTCTCTAACCCAAACACAATGCTTAACAAACTTACTGAGATTATTTCTAGAAGCTTTTCAGTCTTACGTCACTCACCTAGCTCGTAAGCCATTTTCAAGAAGGAACAAATACATCGAAGTTTATCAGAATAGGAAAATTGGCATGTCAAAAAGTATGAAATGAAAAGCATTTAAATTTTCTAAAATATATACACTGAGATAAGGGCACAAGAAGATGAGATATGTTACCCCAAGTCCCTAAAAGGCACTTCAAATTCCAGTTCTTCCTTAGTTAGAGCCTCTACTTTTTCAATAAAATTTTTAAAGGCTGTTTTCAGTTTGTGCCTCATTTCTCGTTCCATCTGCAGAAGAAAATAAAAAAAAAACTCACTAACTTCTCATAACTGTTACCAATAAATGTATCTTACAACACATAAAGTCTCTGTCAGTGGAATCATTCCACAAACAGATTCGGGTGTTTATAAGCTATTATGATTAATATTTTTGAACCAATCCTACCTCATTACTCAAAATAATACCTGTTCAGCATAGAGGTCATCTCGATCATGCATATGCTGGTGTTTCCCCAAATCTGTGGTGATCTCTCCCACTTCGGTGTAGAACTGCACATCTGTGTGCCGCTTCTTTCCAAACATGATGGCATTCTGAGGGCAAAAATAAAAAATGTTGGGGCTGGACTGACACTCATGTGGATCGAGCACTTACACTTGCTTCAATCACTGGCACCTAAAATAGTTTCACAAACCCTGCCAGGAGTGATCCATCCACAAATACAGAACAACAATGATTAAGCCCTGTGTAGCCCAAAACTGAAAAAAGGAACAACAAATATATGCTATAAACTACAACACATAAAAAGATATTACCAGCATAAATATTGACATTTGGGAAGTTTTGGGGTCATACCCAGATGTTCTAAGGACTTAAGTCTTTACAAGACCTGTTTTAACTATTGCTCAAGTCTCCTGAACACATCTGTAACACTGAAGAAAAGTAAAGTACCAAAAAAAATTTGTGCTGACATCAGAGATAATTTTTATTTCTCTTATGTTCCCCCCAAGCCTTGCCAGGAGGAGAAGTTCCTTATTGCAGTCAGAAATAAGCCCTGAGCACTTCTGGGTATGGACAAAACAAATAAAAACAAACACATTTAAAATACCCAAAAATCCTAAAGAAATGAAACAAACAAAAACACTCCACAAAAACAACCCCAACACCTCTCCCTTCTCCCCCACCACAAAATCACATAATTGGAAAGTAGAAAGGTTTACCTTGAGGTGAAAGTGCAAAACAATAATCATTTCTCCATCACAGGGTTGGAACAAAGCATGCTTGATATTATTGTACAGAATATCTACTTTGTCTCCTCGAACAGACGTAAAACGGAAACCTGATAGGGGACAAAAAAGGGAAAGAATTAAGAATCTGCTTAGATACTAGGTTAGGTCAAATTGCACCTCAACTTTTTTTTTTTCCAGTGCCACACCTAGTGGTGCTTAGGTCGGACTCCTGGCTCTGTGTTCAGGGATCATTCCTGCAGTGTTTGGGGGTACTATGTATGGGATACCAGAAATCCGACCCAGGTTGGCAAAAGTAAGGCAAATACCCTACCTGCTTTACTATCACTCTGACTCCTACAATGCACTGCATCTGTTCTGGCTGATCTGAAGAGGTTCAAAGGAAAAGTCAACAGCTATATTGACCATCACCACAGCCTTCTGGCAAGACAGTAATATAAGAAAATTTCTCCCTGAATTTCCCTGAAATATTGCATTAGGCAATCTGTTATTCCTAAAAACATATTCCTAGAGGCAGAGCTAGAACAAGAGAGATCATTCATACCATTGACATGAGCCTCCAGGGAACCCTGCATTCTCTTTTGGGCAATGTTTGGGCGAATGTACAGATCTTTTAGTTTAGGATTACTTCGGTTGAGATTGATCACCAGTGAGTCTTGTTTCACAATACCCTATGCAAAATGAAAATTAAAATGAATTCTCAAATATCTTAACATACTTCTGAAAACCTGAAACATGTTCTTTAGTACAAAGGTGCTTCGTGTTAGGCTCACCTCCTTCTCTTTCTCTTCTGCTTCCCGTGTCTTATATCGTTTCTGTACTTCTTTTATAATCCGGAAAGCATTCTGAAGGTTCAAGGCTGGTACTGTCTGTTCTCCGGGTGCCTTCATATTTGAAGCTCGATATGTACTGTTGAAAAGGGGAAGCAATCATATACTTTTTTTGGAGGGAGGGGGCATTTTCAGCAGTGCTGAGGGGCTGACTTTTAACTCTTACTCAGGGGTAATCATGCCTGATGGTGCTGAGAACCATATGGGGTGCCACGGATGAATCTGGTTGGCCAAAGGCAAGGTCAACACCCTACTAGCCCCAATTGTATACATTTATTAAGGTAGGTAATCTCCATTTGTGTATTATATAACCAGTTTAATATCCTGTAGGAGCAAACAGGCAATTTTGCTCTTATTTACTTTATTCTGGATTGGTGAGACATTGCCTGAAAAACTAACAAACCAAACAAATTTAAAAAAATCAAACATGGGGCCGGAGAGATAGCATGGAGGTAAGGCATTTGCCTCGCATGCAGAAGGTCAGTGGTTCGAATCCCGGCATCCCATATGGTTTCCTGTGCCTGCCAGGGGCAATTTTTTTTTTGGGGGGTGGGAGCTACACCTGTTTGATGCTCAGGGGTTACTCCTGGCTATGTGCTCAGAAATCGCCCCTGGCTTGGGGGGACCATATGGGACACCGAGGGATCGAACCTCGGTCCAATCCTTGGCTAGCGCTTGCAAGACAGACACCTTACCTCTAGCGCCACCTCACCTGCCCCCAGGGGCGATTTCTGAACACAGAGCCAGGAGTAAGCCCTGAGTGCTGCTGGGTATGACCCCAAAACAAAACAAAAAATTCAAACGAAATAAAACAATCTTTTTCTTCTCCTGTAAAGAACATGATACAGTATTGGGGATGGAGTGGTGGCACAAGCAACAGGGTGCTTATCTTGCAAGTTCGATCCCCCAGCGTCCCATATGGTCCCCCAAGCCAGGAGCGACTTCTGAACGCATAGTCAAGAGTAGCCTCTGAGCATCACATGGTGTGGCCCAAAAAACCAAAAAAATCAAAAAACAACAACTAAAAAATACTATACACTTTTAATCTATTAGGTGGTGAAATCATTTTTCATTTCTTTTTTATGGGAGTAGTGATAGTATTGGGTCATACCTGGCTCTGTGTTCATGCCCAGTTGTACTTGGAGGAACCATCTGCAATGCCAGGAACGAACCAGGATTGGTTGCAGGCAATGCAAGCGTGCCTTAACCCCTATACTATCTCCAGTCCCCACATTACTTATTTTTCTTTTTTTGCTTTCTTAGGAGGGGGGAACCACACCTGCTGGTGCTTAGGGCTCATTCAAGGACCTGCATTGAGGGCTCACTCCAATTCATACTTGCAGGACCATGTGGGATTCTAGAGACTGAACTCAGGTCAGCGGCAATCAAGGCAAGCCTCCTGCTCACTGTAATAGTGTTCCAGTTCCTCACTTATTTTTCAAATATAAAGAATAGAATTCCATGTAGTATACAATTACTTACTTGAGATTTATTATTAAATGTGTATTAAGTATAGAATGTTTTTTTTTTGTTTGGTTGGTTTTTTTTTTTTGATTTTTGGGTCACACCCGGCAGCGCTCCACGCTCAGAAATCGCTCCTGGCAAGCTCGGGGGACCATATGGGACGCCGGGATTCAAACTGATGACCTTCTGCATTAAAGGCAAACACTTTACCTCCATGCTATCTCTCCGACCCCAAGTATAGAATGTTTTTATTCTCAAAAACTGATAAAACTAGGGACAGGAGAGATAGCAGGAGGTAGGGCGTTTTTGCCTTGCAATTAGAAGGTTGGTAGTTCCAATCCTGGCATCCCATATGGTCCCCTGAGCCTGCCAGGAATAATTTCTGAGCACAGAGCCAGGAGAAACCCCTGAGCGCTGTTGGGTATGACCCAAAAACCAAAAAAATTACAAAAAACAAACAAACAAACAAAAAACCTGATAAAACTAAGGTTATCTAAACAAGCAATGTAAGGGGAGGCTTTGTCACTGATTTGGTTGGGAAAGCACAGCACAGAAGGAATGTTTCCCAATCAGCAGTGAATTGGGCATGGCTCTTTGCCTAGGGAGGGACTCACATTTCCTTGACAAATGTGGCTTCTGGGTTAGGAAAGATGTTGCCTTCATTCCTGCCCAGAGCACTGCCTGGGCAATAGAAGTTGATTCGCAAGTAAGTATAATCTCCTTCCACGGACATACTTATATTCTGTTTAGAAAAAGGAAAATAATTAAAATAAAAATAAATGGTTTTTCCTAGAAAATACTGGTGATTATAGAGATCTGAAAATTAAGTTAGGTGGTACAACTAGTCTCTAAAGCTTAATCTTACTCTTATAATAGATGGTTCATATTTTTTTTAAAAAAAACTATGTCTCCATAAGCAACAATGATTTGCGGGGTGGGATGGTTTGGGGATAACACTTAAGTGTACTGTGAAGAAAAGACCGACTACTCCCAACTCTGTGCTTGAGTGTCACTCCCCAGAAATTGGGGGGACCATGCCATGGCCTGCTGTACATAAAGTATCTTGAAACCCCTAAGTAAACTGAGCTCTGGCTATCATTAAGCTTTTAAGAGTACCAGATGTTCAGTAGAATTGATTAAAAATACTTCAATGTTCAAGGAGAGACATGCAAATGATGTTTTAGAGAAAGTAATTTCTATACAAAGTGAAAACTGAAAAGGAAAAACTGTAGAAAACCATGGAGAAGCATAATCTAAAAATCCCAATTCAAGTTTTAAGAAACACTTTATATGGAACGTGATTAAAGTTAGTACCTTGATTGTGGCAATATGAAAAGGTGTTGCAATGCCAAACACAGGCATTATTACTGTCTCATATTTCTTATCAATATAGATCTTCATTTCCCGAATATGTGGCTCCTTAGGCATCAAAGATGGGTTTTTATAGGACACGTTGGATTTGCGAGCTCTAGATGAGATAATGAAGCATGTTTTACAAATTTCTGTGAATTTCCACATAACCTAAGACAAGCTCCCTGCTCAATGCTAACTTACTTCTGAATCTGCTGTTCTCCTTTCTGTTCAGTCAGTCGTCTCTTTGCTTCCTCATTAAGTTGAGCTGCCAGTTCTTTTTGATGTGCTCTTCGCTTCTCTTCTGCCGTCATCTCATTCTACACAAGGGAAACCGTTAATGACCAGAACATGTGTCCCTATGACAAGATTTCAATGTTGTTTAAACCAGTAAACTCACTCGGGTTCTTTCGGTAAGTAAAGCTGCCCGAGAACCTCTTCCCAGTAAGTCTTCAGCTTCATCTTTTTCCTCTTCCTCTTCTTCCTCATCCTCATTCTGTGGGGAGAGTCAAAATCAGAAATTGGGGCCTGAGACACAGCATGGAGGTAGGGTGTGCAGGATGGTGGTTCGAATCGCTTGCATCCCATATGGTCTCCGAGCCTGCCAAGAGCGAGTTCTGAGTATAGAGCCAAGAGTAACCCCTGAGTGCTGTCAGGTGTGACCCAAAAGCCAAAAAAAAAAAAAAAAATTTTAAGTCTTAATCTTTGTTTTTATTTTTGTGCCATACTGGGCTGTGCACAGGATTTATTCCTGGTGGTCCCTGTGGGAACCATTTAAGGTGAAGGAATTGAATCTGGGTGACCTGAATGCAAAGCAAGCACCCAATCCACTATACTGGGGGTAGCGAACAAGTTCGACACGAAGAGACAAAATTTTAAACTGTGAGTCAGAGAGCCACACTACACAGTGAACTGCCAAAAGACAAACACACTAAAGCATCTAAAAATTTTTTTTGGGGGGGCCACACTCATTTGATGCTCAGGGGTTACTCCTGGCATGGGGGGACCATATGGGACGCCGGGTGATCGAACTGTGGTTCTTCCTTGGCTAGTGCTTGCAAGGCAGACACCTTACCTCTAGCGCCACCTCACCGAAAAAGCATCTAATTTTACAATAATATATTAAACATATATTGCATTTTGCCATTTTGAGTGAGGGTCAAAATCCTGCAGTGATGGTGAGGGTATGCTGCGTCCTCCACACTAAGAACTAACGGCAACATGTGACACAACATGTGACACACGGGTCCCCCTGCTTGAGGGATGGGAGATGGGATGACGCAGCCTGGGAGCCGGACTACACGCTCGGAGATCTCTCCTCAGAAGCAGAACAAAATCCAAACTTGGCAAAGAGTCACAGTATACAAAATAACGATAAACAAAGAGCTACATTTATTTTGGCCAAGAGCCGAGTGTTCGCCACCCCTGCACTATACTATCACACCAGTGCCTCAACTTTTAATTTTTTCATGCAGTATTAGCTATGTTCTTCCCTGAACAAAAACTTTTTGGGGGTGGAGGGGTTATACCCGGTGGTGCTCAGGGGTTACTCCTGGCTCTGCACTCAGAAATTGTTCCTGGCTTGGGGGACCATATGGGATGCGGGGGGATGAAACTGCAGTCTGTCCTGGGCTAGCGCTCCGGCCCCTGAACAAAATTTCTTCAACAGCTTGGTCATCTTCAACCTACCTTTAGAAAAATTCCCATGTTCTTAACTTTCTTCTTCACAGAAGTGAGAATAGTGGCTGGGCCATCCTAAAATAAAAGGTGAATAAAGGGTAAATAAAGCACTTACACAGAAACACTCACTTTTTTTTTTTTTTTTGGGTCACACCCGGCAGTGCTCAGGGGTTACTCCTGGTTCCATGCTCAGAAATTACTCCTGGTAGGCACGGGGGACCACATGGGGCACCGGGATTCGAACCGATGACCTTTTGCATGAAAGCCTTACCTCCGTGCTATCTCCCGGGCCCCAGAAACTCTCACTTTTAATTTTAACACTATATATTGGGGCAAAGAACCTTCTGAATGAATCTTTTTTTTTTTAATGAATGAATTATCGACAATGAATTAATACCTTTTTTCCTCTAGACTTCTGATTATAAACATAATTTGAAAGGTAAAATTAAGGTAATGGTTAAGAATACAGATAAGATTTGTTTGTTTTGGGGCTATATCTAGTGGTGCTCAGGAATTATTCCTGGCAGGCTTAGGGGACGCTGGGGATTGAACCTGGGTTGGCTAAATGAAAGGCAAATGCCTGTACTATAGCTCTGGCCCCAGAAAACCTGTTTTCTTTTTACTCTCTCTCTTTCTATGAAAGTTTATTGTAAAATATTTATCAATGTAGTATGTTGTCACTGATTAAACCCAAGCAAGCACCTTACTTTCTGTACTATTTATTGTTCTGGTCTAAGTTATCTCAGAATTCCTACCTTCAAATAAGAACTAAACTTTTGTGGGGGGGGTGGGGGTGGATGTCCCACACCCAGCAGCACTCAGGGTTACTTCTGGCTTTGTGCTTAGAAATTGCTCTTGGCAGGGAGGGAGAGACAGCTTGGAGGTAAGGCTTTTGCCTTGCATGCAGAAGGATGGTGGTTCGAATCCTGCAATCCCATATGGTCCCCAGAACCCGCCAGGAGTGATTTCTGAGCTTAGAGCCAGGAGTAACCCCTGAGCGCTGCGAGTGTGACCAAAAAAAAAACCCCCCCAAAACAGAAATTGCTCTTGGCAGGCTCAGGGAACCATATGGGATGCTGGGGATTGATCCTGGATCAACTGCGTGCAAGGCAAAAAACCTTATCCGCTGTACCATCATATTGGCCCCAGTATTGAACTTGCTTGTTTTGAAGTTCAGAGGTATTCAGGGGTTATTTCCAACACTGTTCAGAACACTGAGATGGGGTGCAAACCTAGAGCTCTTTTGCTCTAACCCTCTTAGCTAGCTCCCCAATTCTTCAAAAAGGCATTCAAGGAAAAGAACAACAAAAACAAAATAACCAGGCCACAAAATGTACCTCAGAAGCCTGTGATCATCCAAGGGTTTAAGAAAGCAATACACACCTCATCCACAAGTACTGTATCTCCAATAAATAGGGCATAAGTTTTCTCTTCTGGTTTCTTCCCTTCTTTGTTAGCCAGATCTGAGAATCCTAAATTGATGCTGAAAACCATCCCTAAAACACCGAAAGAGGAATCACTCAATGACTATAGGACAAAGTATAGATTACATGCAAAAAGGGAGATGATAAATTAAAAAAAAGTATTTTCTTAGGCCAGAAATAGTATAGGTCTTAAGGACTCGCATATGGCCGGCCTCAGTTGAATCCCTGGTGCCTGTTACAGTCCCCAGAGCATCTCATGATGATCTCAGGAGAGGATCATGAACTCCTGAGCACAAGCCAGAAGTAAGCCCGTGGTCGGAGTGATAACACAGTGATAGGGCATTTGGCTTGCATGCTGCCAAACCGGGAAGGACCCAGTTTGATCCCTGGTCTTCCATATGCTTCCTGAAGTCTGCCAGGAGTGATTTGTGAGCACAAAACCAGGAGTAATCCCTGAGGGCTTCCAGGTGTGAACCAAAAACAAAACAAAACAAAAAGTAAACACAGAGCACTGTTCGTTGTGGCCCATCTTCTCACCTGCACCCCTACCAGATGTGGCCCTAAACCCTCCTGCCCTCCAAAAAAGTGGGGGCAGGAAAATAGTACAGAGGGCAAGGTGGTTATCTTGCACATGATAGAACCAGATTTGATCCTTGGTACCTCTATGATCCCGAGTCACCAGGAATAACACCGAGCAGAGTCAGGATTAAGCCCTGAACACTTGCTGGGTATGGCCCCCAAACAAATAAAATGTATTTTCTAAATTGCATGCATAAAAAACTTACCTTTCTTTAGTTTGTACTGATTTTTACTATTAATTACTAAAGAACCTTCGCGGAATTCAATTCCCATTCCAAACCTAAAAAGGAAATGAAAAGTTTTTTAAAAAAGGGAAAACATGTTGAAAAGATCTGCTTCTCCTGATCCAAGTAGATTCAGTCATTGTGCCCTAACTTTGCTGAACATAATTGTCTCATTAAATAACACAATGTAATTTATTTTATTGAGCCAAGCTTTTAGCTTAGTCACTAATGTTTAATCCTTAACATTCTATTGAAAAATACTCAAGACATGTGTTTTTATTTCTCTCTCTCTCTCTCTTTTTTTTTTTTGGTTTTTGGGTCACACCCGGCAGTGCTCAGGGGTTACTCCTGGCTCCATGCTCAGAAATTGCTCCTGGCAGGCACTGGGGACCATATGGGGCACCGGGATTCGAATCGACGACCTTTTGCATGAAAGGCAAATGCCTTACCTCCATGCTATCTCCCGGGCCCCTCTCTTTTATGTTTTACACCCAGTGGTGCTCAGGGCTTATTCCTATCTCTGCACTCAGGGATCACTCTTGGTGGGCTTGGGGAATATACATGACGGCAATGACCAAATCATTGTTGATCACATGTAAGGCAAGTAAGTACCTTACTCCTGTACTATCACCCTGACTCCTCTAAATGAACATTAAAAAAAAAAAGAAGAAATTTAACAAGAGAACTTAAGAATTTAATTTGTTAATATGACCCAAAGTGTTTTAAGAAAGAAAATATAGTATGTAACATTTCCTACCATTTATAACTTGATCTTAGGACATATATACACTTATATTACATTGGTCTAAAAAAATATCTACTCTATTCCTAGGATTCAAGTTTTCATCATATTCTCTGATAGTACTGATTTGGAACACAAAAATTACTGGTTAAATCAATGTTAGTATACTCCACTACATGAAAATGGATGCAGAATTTGCATCATACGATCTTACCCTAAGTTTTTGGTGATTTTGTTCAATAGCTCTGGCTTCTGCTTTTTAACCATGTCCATGACTGCATTATAAACATCACATATCTTCACACCTATCAAGACAGAAAGGAAATACTGAAATGTTTTTCACGCTAAGAACAATCCAGGGTGGAGCCAGAGTGATAGTTACAGCGGTAGGGCGTTTGCCTTGCAAGCAGCTGATCCAGGATGGATGATGGTTCGAATGCTAGTGTCCCATATGGTCCCCTGAGCCTGCAAGGAGTGATTTCTTTTTTTTTTTTTTTTTTTTTTTTTTTT
>PVKC010050836.1:0-10497 GCA_004027635.1 Crocidura indochinensis
ATCATCTGAATGCTTAGATTTATATCCAATAGTCAGTTTTAAGACCAAATTTAAAAATATTTATTTTATTAAAGCACCATGATTTACAAAGTTATTTATAGTTGAGTTTAAGATATAAAATGGTTGTAGCAACAGTCCAGATCAACTTCCCTCCACTAGGTTTTCCTCCCATAGCTCCCCCTCATTTATCTTGACATATTTTAAAGTCTTTTTATTTTTGGTTGTCTGGCAACACCTGGTCATGATCAGGGATTAGTTCTGGTTATGTTCAAGTGACCATATGGGATTCTGGGAACTGAACCTAAAAATACCAATTATTTTAAAATCCTACTTGACAATTCATTCCTCTTAAGCCAAAGACATGACTCATGGACTGACTCGTGCAAAATATCCAGTGCATGTAGTATGTGGACATACAGTCCCGGGATTCTGTGATTTTCTGAGCACTTATGTGATAAATATCCCCAAGCACAGAGGTAGAGATACAGCCCTTGAGCACTTCCAAGTGTGTCTTCCATTTTTCCCCAAAAGGATTCATACTATCTTTTCATATTATTACAGATGCACAACAATATCTTCACCATCTTAAGGGAGTTTAACATGATGATGCACCTCAGCATCATGTTCTACTGCATTTTTGTGATGAATTTAACATTCTCAGGACACAAGATTAGGCTGGTTAACTGTGTCACAAAAAGTAAGCAATATTCAGAATTGCACCAGAAAACAGGAAGGCCTTCATTATGTTGCTGGAAAAGCAGTCATCTAGTTTCCCCTGGAGCATGTTTGTGGACCAAGGGAAATTTATTCTAGAATAAAAGAGCATGCCCCAGATAAAAACATGATTATTGGATATGGCTATCACAGAAAGTGTGAAATGAGTTAAAACGAATGATAATGTTTAACAAAAGAAAGAACTTATTTTTAACATTTGCCAATTTCTGTAATGTTTAAGTGTTCTCATAGTGCTATATAATTAACAATATAACTGAAAACAAACCAGGATATAAATAATCTCCAAATGATATAAATAATAAATTGTAATAACATGCTAAAATAATTAAGAAACAATGAATCTTGAATAGTGACTCTGTTTAAAAATCAAACATGTTTCTATAGTCTACAAAAAGAAAACATGCTTCTATTATTGTCTCTCTGTTTAATTGTTTAACATTGATAAAAATTTAACTGTTGGTTTTTACAAACTCATGAACAAAGCCATCGCAATACTAGGAGTGTCTAATTCTTATTTCACTGCCTAAATTCAACAGTATTGTGAATAGCTCAATTGATATACATCTTGTGTTTTTTTTTTTAATTTGGAACAGTTTGAGGGGACCCAGGGGCACTGGACCATATTCAGTTATGACTATGGCTTACTCTTGGCTTAGTGCTAGAGAATTTCTCCTGGCAATGCTCAGAGGTACTCTATGAAGTGCCAGGTTTGACAGCATGCAAGCCAAATCCTGAACCCAAATGCCAATTTTCCAATTCATCTGATGTTCTAAATGACTAAACAATCATGGTAAGACTAAGATTACTTCCTTGCACAGACCAACGATAATCATCAACAGGAGATCCTCTGAAATTTTTCTGACATACTGTGTAGTGGTCATACACCAACGTGACTCCTTGTAAAGCATATATAATGAGATGCCTTATGTCATCTTGCTTGCAAATCAGAGAAACACACAGAGTATTCTTAGTTATGACATGGTTTTCTGTCAAATGAAAAATAGGAGAATTAGTAAATACATCTCTCCTGAGACAATTTCACAGTCTTTTTAAAGATTCAATACTATATAAAATTTAATGATTTATTTGTGAATAAATATGAATATACCTTTATTTAATGAAGCCTCCAAAGAAATGCTCAAAAACCTCTGCAACTCTCATCAAACTACCAAAAATTTAATGATAGAACCTAAAAATAAATTCCTTCTCAAATGTTGTGGTTCCAGCCTCTCTCTGCCATGTGTTCTTCTGCCAAATGTTGCCTATGCCATGGTCTTTCTCTCTCCAACCCAAAGCCAGACTACTTTCAAACCTACCCCACTAAGCCCAGTAGTGGAAGGTTTATCCAGAGAGTTTTTACATCTCAAAGAAAGAGGTCAGGGAAAAAAGAAGTTCAGGAAAGATTTCACTTTACATTTTCTACCTGTTCTGTTTTAAATTAAAAAAAAAAAGGAAAAATTACAAAACTTTTGTTTTAGTTATCTCTCCAGGGGTTGGATCCCCAGATCAGAACTCAAAGTATCAAAATTTAAATTGTATACATCATTCTCAAAACAATCAGTCTTTTCCATATCTTATACATGTCACAATTTTTTTCATAGACTACTCTGAACATAAACATTAGAATCTTTTTGAGAATACAAATATATAGTTTGAAAGGCCATGAAGAAAAAAAATCTAATATGTCTAATCTTTTTCTCAGTCCTTGGTGTATTATTTCTCTGCCCTCACCTTGTTTTATCAGACCATTGTCCTAAGGGGTTAGAAACACTGCCTGGGCGACCTCACTGTTATTCAACTGTGGTTATATTTTATTTTTATTTTACACCACATCAATAAAAGAAAGGATAAAAGTCATGCAATCATATAATTGAATCTGGGAAAGCTTTTGACAAGATTGACCATCTTGTCAAATTCATGATAAAACCCTCCACAAAATATGGTGGAAGGAACCTAATTCAAAATAGTAATGGCTTTTAGTAACAAACACATAGCCAGTCTCATTCTTAATGTCAAGACATTAAAATCAGAAAAAAATAATTTCTACTATCTCACCTTCTATTAAATATATTGTTAGAAGTCCTGGGGAAAGCAACTAGGCGATATAAAGATATCAAAAGGATTGAAATTGGAAAAGAATTAGTCAAATTATCATTATTGCTGTTGCCAAAATAACATATATTAGTCAGCTAGATTGATTCCATATCTTATCTATTGTACACATTACAACAAATAATATGTCCTTTTGAATGCTTTTAAGTTCTGGGGATGGATATCCAAAAGTAGAATGACTGGGTCAGATGGTAAACCAATTCTATGTTTACTAAAATCTCTTCCTACTGTTTCTATAAAGGTTCAGCCAGACAACATAGCCACCATCAATGGAGGAAATTTTCTTTTACACCATACCCTTGCCAGCAAAGATTGATTCTACCATATTTGAAATGTGCCATTCTCATTGTTGTCTTGGTTTGGATTTCCCTAATGATAAGTGATGCTGAGAACTCGTTTTATGTGCCTACTATCAATCCACCTATCTTCTGAATTCATTTTTACCCCATTGATAAGATATTTGAATTTGTTTTTGTTCATTTTTGTTACTACTTTACATATACTGGATATTAAGTGCTTTCTTAAAATATTGAATAAGAATAGTTTCCCATTCAATTACCTATCAGTTTTGCCTGATTTCCTTTAGTTATGAAAGACTCCTTCATTGGATATAGTGCCATTTGTTTATATTTTATTGTGTGCCTTTTACAGTGGTATCAGATCACTGAAGACATCTTTGAGTTCTAAATCCTGGAATATTTTGGCTAAGTTTTGTCAATGTAGTAGATAGTTTCTGGTTAGAATTGTAGGTCTTTGAATTGAGTGTGTGAGATAAGGATGAAATTTTAATTTCTTACATGTGGTTATCCAGATTTTCATGCACAATTGGTTGGAGAGGCTATCTTTACTCGATTAATGTTCTCCAAATATATGAGGGTTTGTCCTGAGTAGTCAATTCTATCTTCATTCTAGTATCAGGCAGTTTTAATCAATATAACTTTATAATAAATAACCAAGTTAGATAAGAGATACCTCTACGTTTATTATTTTTAATATAGCTCTGGATGTTTATGGTGTCTTCTGAATTCATACAAACTTTGTGATTTACTTCTCTAGGTCCCAGAGGAGTGTCATCTGAATTTAAAACTATATATTAGCTTAGGCAGTATAGTTGCTTTAACAATATTGCTACTTCAATTTGAATATTTATAGAAGCTTTATCATAATCAACTCTTCAACCCTGGAGGTAGAGGTAGGATAGACTGAAAAAAATCAACAAACTGAAATGCATTGCCATGTTTAAAAAAAAAGTGATCAAATGGATCAAACATTCTTGAAATAGATTTAGAACAATAAATACCCCAGAAGAGCTAGAGTAATACTTAGGGAAAAATTGATGGGAGGCATCACTTTCTCCAACTTCAAGTTTTACTACAAAGAAATAATCATTGAAACAGTATGATGCTGAAATAAAAAGACTCTCAGATTAGTGTAATAGACTTGAGTATTCAGAATATGATCCCAGACATGTTATCAATTAACCTTTGATAAAGGATTGATTAATCTTTGAAATGCAAAATGGAGCAAGGAAAGACACTTCCACAAGTGGTGCTGGGAAAACTTGTTAGCCACATGCAAAAAAGAGAATGCAGTCCTCTATCTAAAGCCATGCACAAAAGTAAAATCAAAATGTATTAAAGTCCTTGATATCAGATCTGAAACTATAAGCTTTATAGAAAAAAATGTAGGCAAACATAGAGGCTCTCATTAATTGCTGGTGGGAATACCATCTAGTCCAGCCTTTCTGGAAAACAATATTAATATTTCTTAAAAGACCTGTCACTGTATTCCCATATGATCCAGCAAAGCACTCGTAGGTATAAACCTGAGGACCATAAAAACATAATACAATGCCCTCCTGTGTTCACTATTGACAATAACCAAAATCTAAAAACAACCCAGATGCCTAACAACAGATGAGTAGCTAAAGAAACTGTGGTACATCTACTCAATGGACTACCATGCCATATTAGAAAGGAATGAAGTTGCAAAATTTGCCCTTACATGGATAGATATGGAGACTATTAATATCAGTGAAATAAGTCAGAGGAAGAGTGATAAACACAGATTAGTCTCACTCATCTGTGGAATTTAAGAAAAATAAAAGACAGTATAGTAATAATACTCAGTGACAATAGACATGAGAGCTAAAAGGAACAGCCCATGATAACAAGCCTATCACAAGAGTGGTAAGTGCAGTTAGAGAAATAACTACACTAACACCTACCATGATAATAATGATAGTATGAGAGAGAAATAGAATGCCTGTCCTGAAGACAGGCAGTAGGTGGAGGAAGGAAATGGGGACATTGGTGATGGAAAAGTTGCCCTGGTGCAGGGAAAACTGAAACCCAAGTAGGAATATTTTTGTAATCATAATGCTTAAATAAAATTATGATTATTTTTAAAATAAAGGAAGAAGATATGAAACAAAGAAATTTTAATTATGCTGTTACTCTATTATATACCTTTTCCTCGTAGAAACTGTTATTAGATAATATATTTTTTTCCTATTAAGGTTTATGCAATCCAACCTAAGTTTGCATTGACAGATCACAAATTCATTAGGCACCTACTGTGTAAGATGGCTCTTGGAGACTGGTGCCCAAAGTAGATGCCAGCATCATTCTGAGTCTTTGTACTTGAACCAAATTGATCTTGAATTGCCTGCTAGTTTTACATCAACAATGCCAGTGTCAGGTTTGACTTTGTGTCTGAAAATATTAATTCTTACTCTGGTGTAATGTTGCCTGCATGGACATATATACCACTTGATTATGTACCTCTCACCTGATTCTGAAAGGCAGTACCTGAGCTCATCTCATGTTAATTAAAATGTTTTAACCTACTGACAATACTCACTATCTATCCCATCCTTCTATAGGAGCATATTGAGTCCTTTCCAAGTCACTGTCATGTTGAACCCAATTATTAGAGTATCACTGACACTGACTTCCAGAAAAGAAGAAAGCAGATAGAGAGTTCCATAGGTTCAAAGTTTCTCTAAGAACTCCTATTTTCTTTTTTTTTTTTTTTTGGTTTTTGGGCCACACCCAGTGACGCTCAGGGGTTACTCCTGGCTATGCGCTCAGAAGTCGCTCCTGGCAGACACGGGGGACCATATGGGAACCGGGGGATCGAACCGTGGTCCGTCCTAGGCTAGCAGGCAAGGCAGCAGGCACCTTACCTCTTGCGCCACCTCCCGGCTCCCTAGAACTCCTATTTTCAAATTAAGGCTGATTTCTAACATAGCCTAGCTTTCCTACCAGTTTCAGTAATTTCCTCAATAATGATATTTAAAGGGCTATTTCACTGAAGTATCAAGTTGTATGAATTTGACAAGTAAAAAAATTAATAAGCAAAATAATCAATTTACAAATCAAACAATAAATAATTGCTTACTCTTATAAATGTGTACTGGATAATTTTATATAAGATAAAAATATTTTATATTATATATTAAAATACATTTAATATATATTAAATAATATTATATGTATTTTATATTAAGTATATTATATATTAAAATATATTATATATTTTAAAATAATTAAAAATAACATACTCTTTCATCAGTGGGATATATACATGTTACTATAGGAAAAGGAGTTCCAAAACTCAAATATGAGTGGTAAAAGTCTAGGCTATAAAGTGTCTTGAAAATACTGATCACAACATATTCATTTATAACAAATCAGGATTGTGTATTTTGTGTCAGGATCCACTCAGATAATTATGATATTTTCTATATTCAAGGAACAATGACTCTGCTTGAAAAGTGGAATATATGAAATCAGCATATTGCACATATTAGCAATGTTCTTAGATTACTTCTAACAAGTGTATGAAAGTACACATTCTAGAAAAACTATCTAAAAGTTCATGCTACAGATTACAACTGGGGTTAAGGCAAGAATCACCTCAGTTTGGAACAGGGACAAAGGACTGTTCACTTTGATTGGGGTGTAAAGGTGAGGAGTGAGAGACGAGGAGTCAAAAAAAAAAAAAAAAGGTGAGAGTGAGAGACCTGCAAGCTACACTAAAAAGAATGACTTATTGTAAAATCAGTTCAGATCACCAAATCAAACTCAAATCAACAAAGATCTTCTGGCAAGAGAGCTCTGGAAATTGGTATAGGCTATGAGCTGTTTTTCCTACTCGAGACAGTGCAAATAAGTGATCAAAAACTTACCTGCAAATATCAAGATCATTTTCAGATACAACAACTGCACTTTCTGCCGAGTTATAGTTGTTTCTGGGGACTTTAAAGACTGACTGAAATCCTGACACATTGCAGACACACTGAAGGGGGATAAAGACAAAAACAGTAAGGTGGAAAAATCTGTAAGCTTTGTACACAACATTATTATACAAGTATAAGTCAGAATACATATATCAGAACAAACATCCCTGTTTGTCATTTATATGAAACCACAGAAAATATAGAACAGAAAAGTTGTCTTGAAAATATTGTCTCTGATTTTAGTTTAGACTATGTTGATACAATAAACCTATTTCTATTTTTTTCCCATTTCTATTTTTTCTATTCTTGTCTTTGCCCTTTCTCTAGAGATGCGAACTTTTAAATAATTCAAGGATGTTAAAAAAGAGAAACAAAGGAGAAAATGTAAGTAAAATTTGTGGTTTATGTTAGTGCATTAGAAATTATGCAAAACTTCATAACCACTTTTTCTTTAAACAAACACCTATGCCTTGTTCAGATAAAATTATATAAAACCAAATGTACGTGCATGTGGGTACATATGTGTAAGTTTGTAATGGGGTGATTTTAGAGTCAATTCAGTAGTGTTGGAGAAAACTATACAGAAAAAAAATGATTTAATAAGCATCCTCTCTTCAATTATTCCATAATGCCACAACAAATTTTCAGAAATTTGTCTCTATTTTTTAACCTCAAATAACTTGTATTCAATTCATAGAAGAGCTTATTTATACCCCTTACAAAACTTGAAGCTATACATTCAGTTATCAGATAGAACAAACTTAAAAAACATGGCTGAGAGGCATTTTTTTCTTCAACCAATCAAGCAATAAAATTAACATCAGAAATTAGTGTAATAAATTTAATACATATATATATGAAGAGTCCAAGTAGATGTGGCTTATGGAGCCAAGGAGGCTAACTTGAGTGTATATGTTCTTCGCTAAGGAATGTGATAGGAATCTATCAAGGATTGAAGAAATAAGCATAAATGACAGAAAAGAATAAGTCATTTGATGAATACTTTGACTTATTTATGATTGTCAGATATAATTATAGGTTAGTCTATCAAATATAGTTTTACCTTATCATATAACCTATGCTATAATGGTTATTTTTGACAATGAAAAGTCTTAATTAGGGTATGACTTACTCCCATTTTAAGTAGAGAAAGAAGGAGTAAAAAGTTTTTCATGATTTTGTACTTGGATTTTTATTGACTTCAACTCAAATTTACTTACACGTATTACTTGCAAATTTTCAGAGAGGCCTATAAATTAAAGCTTATAAACAAATTATAAAATAGATATTTATTCATTTATTTGACTATGAGATACATCCGTTGCTCAAGGAAACTTGCCAAAAATAAATATACCACTCACAAGTTCAGGAAATCAACAAAATATTAAAGAGATAAACACCTTGGCCTGATAAAGAGCTGCTCTAAGAATTTGAGAATACAGGGGCCGGGCGGTGGCGCTGGAGGTAAGGTGCCTGCCTTACTGCGCTAGCCTTGGCCGGACCGCGGTTCGATCCCCCGTGCCCCATATGGTCCCCCAGGCCAGGGGCGACTTCTGAGCGCATAGCCAGGAGTAACCCCTGAGCGTCACTGGGTGTGGCCCAAAAACCAAAAAAAAAAAAAAAAAAAAAGAATTTGAGAATATCAGTCATTCATTCTAGTATAAAACTGAAACAAATTCTGCAATTTCTAAAATCTCTGAAGTACTCTAGAATCTGTGACAAACAAAATCCAGACTCTAACTCCTAGCAAACTATCAGAACTATATTTTGTTTTAATGCAGCTAACACTTTATTTGTTTTGCTTTATTGGAGGGGCACTTTTTGGTGTTACACTGACACTGAGCTCAGGCGTCTCTGTGATTGCAACGGGTTGGCAAGGTTCTCGTGGGACCAGGTTTTGCTGTGTGCAAGGCAAATCTCTATTATTTTGAAGTCAATATTTTGTAAAAATTTTGCTTAAAATTTGCTTCTTCCTAGGGACACAACTGAATTTTATGAAAAAATGTAAATATGTATTCCACTGAGGTCTATAGTGGAACCAAACAATACTGCTTATAAAACCTAGTGAATGTCCTTCCATCTTCCTAGGCAATGTCATTTATCTGATTGGAGACTATTTATTCTGCTGTTTAAATTTTAACCAGCCCTTAAAAAATGCCATTATCATGTATAAAAGGAAGACATGTTTGTTCTTTGATGTTCTCTATAAGTCTCAGGACAAAGGCAAGTTTAATGATTACAAAGAATACCTATAGATTACATTGAGAAAATTCTTGAAGTAATGAAATTATGATTTCCTATAGTTGTGCTTAAAGAAATTCTGAGGTCTTTGATGCTTTTGAAGAAAAAAGCGAAGTTGTATAAAATAATTTATGTACCTAAAAAGACAACATAAAATTGTTCCTTTAAATAGTAAAAGTCGAACTCTTGAGTATATCACATGCAAGCCAACTGTCCTATGCACTGTACTATATGATCCAACCCCATGGATGATATTTTTAATTATAGCATATTTAGGAATTATACTTGAGCTTAAAAAATAGTTTAGGAATGAAAAAATAACTAATTCTGAGTCATGTTTTAATACCATGAAAATAAAGTCATTTAAAATTATTTCTTGGGGCCGGAGAAGTGGCGCAGCCATAGTGTTTTTGCCTTGCACAAGGCTGACCTAGGACAGACTGTGGTTTGATCCCCTGGCACCCCATATGGTTCCCCAAGCCAGGAGCGATTTCTGAGTGCAGAGCCAGGAGTAACCCCTGAGCATCGCTGGGTGTGGCCTCAAAACAAAAATAAATAAATAAATAAATAAAATGAGATTATTTCTTGTCTAAAAAGTTGAGAAAGTAAAAAAAAAAATTAAATAAAAATTAAAAACAAAGTGTATAGAGCTATCTTCTTATCACCATCCTATGTATATACATATGTGTGTGTTTGTGTGATCTATAAAATATAAACCTTCAATCATTAAATTTTAGGCTGGGGGCCTTTGCTTATCCAACAAAATAATTGTTAGTCTCTCTATAACCACAACTGTTAAGAGTTTTCCCTTAGTAGCTACCCTAAGTCTTTGATCCTTAATCTCTATTATAAAGAGATATAATCAAAATAGCACTTCAAAATATCATGAGTCTCCTGAAAGTCTTATAAGACGTCAGGTTTTCATAGGCATGTCTAGGTAGAGCAAAGGCTCTAACCAGCTCTAGAGATGATTGTAGGTTCTCGTCCTCATAATTCAGAGCAATGTGCAGAAATTCTCTCAACAGGACTCCTGGATGAAAACTTGAACATAACTTCCATAACTTCTTATCCCCAAATGATCAGTATCCTGACTGCTGTTTAGGAGTTTTGATAAGAGGAAGAACAGACATTGGTTTGCGCCTTCTCTTTCTTTTTTTTTTTTTTTT
>PVKC010050837.1:0-10507 GCA_004027635.1 Crocidura indochinensis
AAAAAAAAAACGAAAATAAGAAGTCATGAATACTATTATATTTCTAGCCAACCACATAAGCCATGGGACATCTAAACACTTACTTTTCACAGTGAGGCAGGCAAAAACCAAAACCTTTGGTTTTGGTTGCTAGCATCATTTCAGATACTGCCTTAGATTTTGGTGACAATGAGGATTTTAGTAGTAGGTAACCCACTCTTTTCTCTTACACTTGGGTCTCCAATATTTCACATCACTTCAGTATGCAACAATCCAGTCTAGCACACCATAACTCTCACTGGTTGGTCTCTCCATGTGCTTATTTTCTGCCTACTCCAGAAATTGAAATCACACCCTACAGACATGATTTGTACTTCATATTGGAGTGTTTCTGTCATCTCATTCCTGCTTTGACCATATGTTAGTCTTAGTTCAGGTTTCTTGCTTATTAGATGTTACTTTAGAGCCTGAAAATGGTCAGAAATTGTACTTATAAATTGGCAACTGCTACTTTACTTTATTTCTTTCAAAAAGCAAGCAAAAGTTTTCATAGGAATGCTCTATTTTTGGATAATGAAGACAGCTGTATTTATTTATGAAGTCTCACATCTAATAAGAAGAAGCATAAACCTGAATACAGAGGGTAGTCTGGATGAATTAGTTCAACTGATTGGAGGTGTTTTATATACAGTGGTTAGCATGGAAGAGAAAACATCAAGCCTATGGTTTTCAGACAAATATATAGATATACATGCACAGAAATAGACTCTCCAAACCCTTCAATTTCCCCCTCAAATCTCAACTACTTTCTTTCTCATTCAAATGTTGTTCAAAAAACACAGTACAATAAAGGCTGGAGAAATAGTACATTAGGATAGGCACTTGCTTTGCATGGGGCCCACTCAGGTTCCATCCCTGGCACTCTTTGGTTTTTGAACCACACCCCGCAGCGCTCAGGGGTTACTCCTGGCTATCTGCTCAGAAATAGCTCCTGGCTGGCATGGGGGACCATATGGGACGCCGGGATTTGAACCAACCACCTTAGGTCCTGGGTCGACTGCTTGCAAGGCAAACACTGCTATGCTATTTCTCTGGCACCCCATCCCAGGCATTCTATATGACCCTTTGAGCTCACCTAAAGTGATCCCTCTACACAGAGCCAGGAGTAAACCCTGATCATTTCTGATTGAGCCCCCCAAACAAACAAAAAACAGTAAATGAAACAAAATGAAGCAAAACCACAGCAGAGTTTATAGATGTTAATCAATTCTACAGAATTAGAAATGAAAGAAGGGAGTAAGCCAGGAAACATCTGCTTATGCCAAAAAAATAATTTTGCAATATTTAATCCTGTTACTTTTAGTCAAAGTGTTACTAGGAAAAGGTTAGAGTACTAACATTTAAATTTAAACCAGATAAGGCATGACATGAGCCATGGTTTCATTCCTTTTTTTTTTAACCCATTATTTTGAAAAGTCTTAGATATATGAGTTGTATACTGGAAGATTTTCAAATTTTCAACAAACTAAATGACAAGTCAATCCTTCCTCAGTCTTTCTATCTGCATTGTTCCTTCTCAACTTCATTCAAGTACCCTAATAAATATTACCTGTCCTTTATGGAGAGTTCAAACAATTACAGTTGTAATCTAGAGCTCTCAATTCTAGATTCATTAATGTGAAACCAATATTGGTGCTGCCCTCTAGAATCCTGGGCAAGCTGCTCAGCGGTGAGAAGTTGAAATTGTAAGAGGTAGGAAATAAGCGAAATAAGTGAAGATGGAGAAATAATCTGTTGGAGTTTCTGAAAAGGTTTGTTGGAGATTTCTTTGAGTAATGCTACAAAGAAGAAAGGAGCAGGTACTGAAATATTTTTTCTCTGCTCAAACTTATTTTATTGGAGAAATATTTCTTTTTTTAAAAAATAATATCTTTATTTCAGCACCATGATTACAGACATGATTGCAGTTGGGATTCAGTTATTAAAAAGAACACTCCCCTTCACCAGTGCAACATTCCCACCACAATGCCCCCCAATTCCTTCCTCCCCCACCACCCCTGTTTATATTCCAGACGAACACACTTTTCTCACTCATTAACATTATCATGATAGTTGTTAGTGCAGTTATTTCTTTAACTGCCCTCACCACTCTTTGTGAGCCTGTCCTTTAGCCCTCACCTCTATTGTCTCTGGGCATTATTATAATAATGTCTTTTATATTTCTTAAAACCCATAGATGAGTGAGACTATTCTGTGTCTCTTTCTCTTCCTATGACTTATTTCACTCAGCATAAAAGTTTCCATGTCCAACCATGTATAGGAAAATTTTATGACTTCATCTGTTCTGATGGCTGCATAATATTTCATTGTGTATATGTACCACAGTTTCTTTAGTCATTCATCTGTCGAAGGGCATCTTGGTTGTTTCTAGAGTCTGGGTATTGTAAATAGTGCTGCAATGAATATAGGTGTGAGGAAGGCATTTTTGTATAATGTTTTGAAGTTCCTAGGGTATTTCCCATGGAATGGCATAGCTGGATAATATGGGAGTTCAATTTTCAGTTTTTTGAGAAATCTCCATATTGTTTTCCATAAAGGCTGGACTAGAGAACATTCCCACCAGCAGTGAATGAGTTCCTTTCTCCCCACATCTCTGCCAGAACTGATTGTTCTTGCTCTTTGTGATGTGCCAGTATCTGTGGTGTGAGATATTACCTCACTATTGATTTGATTTGCATCTCTCTGATGAGGTACTGAAATGCTAACAAAGTAATTTCGAATTAGCCTCCTCTCAGAGATTTCTTTTCTATTTCATTTCTTGGTTCCCAGTTCTTGGTCTCTCTGTTCCAAACTAGATATTTTGTACATTATTTATGTACTTTGTGAAAAAATGTATTCTGATTTTGGTTGGAACTAGTTCTAAGATCAATGGTGTCCTGAAATGCCTAATTGAAGTTTAATATGGAAGAGATTAGCTGTATAAAGCTATTTGTGAGATATCTGGATGCATTTACACTAAAAATTTACACAGAGGAATCAGGAGGTAGCTCCATGGGAAAACGTCTTTTTAGGAGTGAAGCTTCAAGTTTGATCCCTGACAACACCCTACATATAATATGTGATACTGGCATAGTTGTTTTGACTTTCCCAGCGCCATAGTTAGGTGTGAAATCTCTGGCACAATGTGACTTTGTCTATAACTGCCCTTTCTCCACATACCTTAATAATAAAAAGAAGGAAAGGGGGAAGAAAAATCTAAGAAATGTGTGTGCCTGTGTATGTGAACTTGCACAACTAGCCTGCAATTTAATTTGTCCTGAGAACAAAGCATAGGGGAGACATTTTGTTTGTTTTTGAGTTGCCTGGCTGTGCTCAGGACTTCTGGCTCTGAGGCTCTGAATTCAGGGAGCACTTCTGGCATGATTTAGGCAACCATATGGGCTGTCAGAGATAGGAACTAGACCAGTCACAAGAAAGGCAAATGGTCTACCCACTTTACTATCAGTCCAGTTCCAGACTTTTTTGGGGGGGAGGGGGTAAATGGAGCAATACCTTTTTGTATTCTCTTTCCACTCTGTGAAAATGATTACACTTAAGCTATGTTAAGATGATATTAGCATAAGATTAAAAAGCATTAGGTGCAATTTGGTATCAGTTACAAAGAATATTTCTGTTACCCACTAATATTGTATTAAAGAGAATGATTTTAAAATTTGATATATGACTTCTTAATTTTTAGCCATTTGGATCAGGCAGTCCTTTTAAAGTTCTACTGGGTTCCTTTCCCTTATGACTCCCCAAGTTCTACTGTGCTTGTTTAGTCACTGATCATTGAAAGTCATTGCCTTGCTCCTGTCCTGTCACTTTCAAGTTGCATTAATGTGTAACCTTGTCTGTTCTTTGAGCATTAAGATAATCTGAGGAAGAGTATAGAACCTAAATATGAGGACTGACAAGTTCCTTAAGTTAAACTTGCCACAATTGGCATTTTTACCAGGAATCAGAGAAAACACCCAAGTGAGGTGTTTTCTCACTCTTAATATGCTTAATATTAAGCATTTGTGCTTAATATTACCTTGGCCAGTATTTCTCAACAAGGACTATATTGCCCCTAGAAGGCCCCAATGACAATGTTGAAAAAAGTGAATTCTTGACTACTCATGGAATAACTATAAATGTTAGTAAGTATTGCTAGGAATTCCTCAATGCAATACTCTTACATATTCTGAAATGATAATTCTCCCAAAAACCTGGGTGCTTGATTAACCAGGATCCTTAGAAGTCTTTCATATATGATGCTGAGATTCTAACCTGCTGAGTTATACTAACTGATCTTGCTCAAATATTAAAAATCTTTCAAGGCTCAGGGAGATCTGTCAAATGACTGAAGTGTACCAGGACAGGGAGAAAAAATGGGTGCATATCCCAAAACAAATGCTGAACATTGCTGGTGTACCTCTCAAACAACCAGAAACAAACAGGAAATCTGACAAGTACCTGTGTTTTGTTAAGCAAAACCAAGACAGAGACCAAAACAAAACTCTACCCCCCAATAAAAAGTTGGATTTTGTCAGATAGAGGATACCCACTTAACATAAGGAGAGGATATTCCTCTGTAGAGAAGTCATATTTGCTTTATTATTATTATAAAAAGATGGGTGAAAAGTTGCTTCTCTTTAATTAGAGGGTTTATTGGGACTTAAATAAATCTCCCTTCCTTGAAAAGCAGCAGAGTTAGACATTATCTATGGGCACAGAAAATACCTCTCTGATTTTTTTTCCCTAATGTCTAAGAGAGGTTCATCAATTCTGGAGCCTGGAACTACCAAAGGATGGGAAGCCTTGTTAGGAATATCTGGGAGTACTTGGCTTTATATTTAATGGGACATGGATATATATTTGGCACATATACAACTCTCATACCATTCTTAATACAATGCTATTGTGATAATTGTCTGAGTGTGTGTGTGTGAGAGAGAGAGAGAGAGACAGAGAGAGAGAGAGAGAAAGAAAGGAGAGAGAGAGTCAGAGAAAGAGAGAGAATTAATTAAAATCTTAACTGGGATCTGGAGAAATGATAGACTGGGCAGTGTATTTACCTTTGATGCAGCTGTACTGGGTTTGATCCCCAGCATCCTATATGGCCTTCAAGCACCACTGCAAGTGATTCCTAAGAGCAGAGCTAGGAGAAAGTCCTGACTACCACCAGATCTGACTCCAAAACTAAACCAAACAAGCAAAAAAAACCCAAATCTTACCTCAATCAGTAAAGGAAAGATATAGGATTGGGGCCAAGTGAATACAGTGGGTAGGGAGTTTGCTTTACATGTAGCCAACCTGATTTCTATCCCCAGAGCCATATATGGACTCCAGCCCACCAGATGAGATCCTTGTTTGCAGAACTAGGAGTAAAAAGTGCTCGGTGTGATCTTCCTGCTCTCCTTTTCCAATGAAGAAAGATACAAGAAATAATGCAGATTCTAGAGCACACGGGTACATTGGTAATACTACTTTTTCTATTAAAGTCGATAGCCCAGACGTTTAATGGAAATTAATTTGGTCATGAAGCCAGAATTTCAATCCAGGCTTATCTGCTTTCTAATCTTATTCCTTATAACCACCATATTAGAATACCTCACAGAGGTCCAACATTAATGTAAGCAGATGGAACTGAATTAAATCTAAGTCCATAAACAAAATTTATAAATCCCCAGGGAGAAATACCACTGTGATAGAGATTTTAAGATGATTTATGGATAATAAATATGGATATCTACTTCATAACACATACTCATTTAACTTTATTCATTCATTCACTCGGCTCAACTGTTAGCAAAGATTTATTGAATATCTGTGCTGTGAATACTATGATACTTGTGCAATTAAGTTTGAATGAGAAAAGTGGGAAAAAGAACAATGAATGATTCAGATAAAATTCACTTCTAAGACTTTCTGAAGAAAGTTAAAGATATAAACAATAAATATTTACATGACAAAGTTGAAAAAAAAGAAAAAACTGTACTTATTTATTTTTTATTTTGGGACCACACACCAGCAATGCTCAGGGATTACTTCTGGCTCTGCACTCAGAAATACCTTGTGGCAAACTCAGGCAATCATGTCGGATTCCTGTGATCAAACTTGGGTCAGCTGCATGCATGCAAGACAAAGGCCCTTTTTGTTGTTGTGTCATCACTCTAGCCCTGTGTGTTTATTTTTGTCTTGAGGCCACACTTGGCAGTGTTCAGGACTTACTACACTTACTACTGGTTCTGCATTAAGGGATCACTACTGGTGACCGTTGCAGACTGGAGGACTGAACCCAGGCTGGTTTTATGCAAGGCAAGCTCCCTACCTGCTGTATGATATTTCTAGTCCCTAGAACAAAATGTATTCTTATTCCATGTATATGTATTCATGTGCACTTATCTCTATGTATTTGTGCATGCATTTGATAACTTGTTATGGCTAAACGATTCTCTAAATTTGAACCAACATGGGAAAAATGACTGAAAAGAGTTCATGGAATTAAAGGCAGAGACTGCAGAATAAAAAAACATCATACTTTATATTTGGAGGTGTTATATTATTGATTCTTTACCTCAGCAAAAACCATTGGCATTACATATTACAGAGACAAGCAAACTGCAGTTTATGGCTTAAACTTGGCCAATGTCCTGCTTCTTTATAACCAGTAAGTTAGAATAGGTATTGCAATTTAAAAGTTTGTATACAACAAGTATAGAAAAATATGGCAAAAACCATACAAAACACATAAAACCACAACCATGTACTATCTACCTCTTACAGAAAAGTTTGCTAACATTTACAGAGACACTGCATAGATGGAGGGCTGAGGAATATTGAAAAAGGAGAGACTAGCACTAAGGGAAAGAGCACTAGTCTAGGGAAGAAAGAATGACGTTATGAACGAATGTTGAATTTAAAAATGCAGAAGCCTGGGGGAAGATGAAATAAATATTTGTTTATTTGGTAGGTGGTTTAAAGTAATTATCAAACTCAAAATGTAAACAAAAGGGGAAAGAGACAATTGGTCTCATTAAACTTTATAAAGTGGGTAGAGAAAGATATACAAGCAATGGAAAGATAAATGAATATAAGGGGAAAAAAAGTAAGAAATAGAAAAAAGAGGAGCTGGAGAGGTGGCACAAATGGTCGGTATTTGCCTTGCAGGCACTAACCTAGGATGGACGAGACCAGGGTTCAATTCCCCAACATCCCATATGGTTCCCTTAGCCAGGACCGATTTCTGAGTGCATACCAGGAGTAATCCAGCGTGTCACTGGGTGTGGCCCAAAAAATAAACAAACAAAATCAAAAAGAAGAAATAAAAAGACAAATAGAGTTAGGAGAGTCTCGTGGAGACCAGAGGGATGTACTAGTAATTTTGAAGGAAACAGGCTGATAATGTAAAATTTGATAGAGAAGTTAATGAAAGGATGCTGACCTAATGACCTGGTATTTTTTCTTTCATATATAAGATGTGTATATTTTCTCTGTTCTTGGCTATTCCTTGTACTGTTAGGACCCTACCCAACTAAAAAAAGTGATAATAATTCAGAATTATATTTTAGTTTCTAGGACACACCAGTTATTAAGTTTAGCATTTTCCAAATAAAAATAGAATCCAGACCTTTAAAAAATACTATCCTTAAATTACTTTTCTATGTCTACCAGTAAATCTAAATTTAAGGAAAATTTAATTCATATTCCTTTCTCTACACCCTGCAGCAGATGGACCATAGATGAATTTACTAGTCTAGTGGAGATGTTTGCTTTTAAATTGTAGAATTATCATTGCAAATGAGAGTCTTCTAAAGGGATATAAGATGAAAGTTCAGACTATATGAAGGGTGTAAACATACTCACAGAAAAGTCTGCCAAAGGATGTTTTCCATATAGCCACATGGTTCAGAGGTTTCATAGGCTAAATTATGCATTTCTGACAAGTTAATCATTACTTAAGTTATAGGATGTTGCAATAAGAAAGATACTAAATCATCATTGAACCAAATCCTTTAGTTGAACTTAGCAGAGGATGGACTTGGACTGATCTTAGAATATTATATTCTATGTATGAAGGGAATTGAATAGAGCCTGAAGGGTAGAAGAGCTAAGAGGAAATTTATTTACCAAAAAAAAACCTTTACTCTGCAGCATGTTCTTGTTACATGTGCTATACCATGGAGCATGCTGTGTAGACACTATTTGAGTTTCCCACCAGTCAGATCATGACTGGTTTTTGGATCACACATATATCTTTCCCAGTCATCCCTAATCTTCCTCCTCCATTCAAAAGGGGAATGCTTACCTTAACTTATTTATTTATTTATTTATTTATTTGGTTGGGAGCACATCTGGCAGTGATCAGGGCTTATACCTGGCTGTGCTCAGGGATTATTTATGGTAGAATTCATAGGAACCATATGGATATTAATGCTATGGATTGAGTGAATTTAGGTCAGATGCATGCAAGACAAGTTCCCTACCCAATGTACTATCTCTTCAGTCTCGTCATCTTGTTTTATAATTTTAGTTTTAAAATTTGGGGGTGGTTTTGAGTTACACCCTATGTTGCTCAGGGATTAGTCCTAATTCTGTGCTCAGGGATCACTCTTGGCAGATTCAGGACCATTTTGAACCAGGTGCAAAGGCAAATGCAATACCCAGATTCCAATTCTTTTGCCCAGAAATAGTTCTACAAAAGTGAAATTATCTTAATTATGTTTGTGGTATTAAAAAAAAATCCCAATCATTTCTGTCCAGCTATAGAAAAGAGAACACTTGTTGCTTAAGACCACATAGCCTTCACATAGGGATTTATGAAGTTTCTTTCAAGAAATATCTCAGATTAAATGTAGAAAGAGAGAGAAAGAACACACAAATTTCTCTGGGGAGGGAGAAGAGGGAATGTCAGCAGACGTATAGCACAGCGAGTAGGATGCTTGCCTTGCACGAGGCTGATCTGGGTTTGATTCTGACATCCCAAATGGACTTTTTAGATTACCAGGAGTAATTTCTTTCTTTCTTTTTGGTTTTTGGTTTTTGGGTCACACCCGGCAGCACTCAGGGATTACTCCTGGCTCTACGCTCAGAAATCGCTCCTGGCAGGCTCGGGGGACCATATGGGATGCCGGGATTTGAACCACTGACCTTCTGCATGTAAGGTAAACGCCTCACCTCCATGCTATCTCTCTGGCCCCTCCAGGTGTAATTTCTAAGGGCAGAGCCATGGATAACACTGCAGCTCTGTGTGTGGCCCAAACTCCGGGGAAAGTGGGCCTGAAAACTGTGTTGAGTAGACGGTTCTTAGAATTTTAATCCCAAATGCCTTATTTTGTTTTGTTTTTGTTTTTGTTTTTTTGGGCCACACCCATTTGATACTCAGGGGTTACTACTGGCTAAGCGCTCAGAAATTGCCCCTTGGCTTGGGGGGGACCATATGGGACACTGGGGGATCTAACCACAGTCGCGATCTTTCCTTGGCTAGCGCTTGCAAGGCAGACACCTTACCACTATCACCACCTCGCCGGCCCCCACAAATGCCTTTTTAGATATGCACAGCACAACTGAAATATCCTGTTCTGGTAAGGGTTTTATAGTAATTCACACTGAGGAGGAAGCCTGTTCTATTAATGGCATAAGGAAGCTCAGGGATCCTGCACGAGTTGGAGAGTGACTAAGGACAAAGGTAGTGACACTGTCAGAACTGACAAAGTCTCTAGTCTGGGACTATCCACTATCCTGCCAGTAACTCAACTTCTCTTAAAAAAGCAGCCAGACACGGAACCTTGATATAGGTTTATTTCAAGATCTGAGGTTTTATTTCATTTTATACTTTTTACCTTTAGTCTTTTCAACCCAAATCTAGAAGCTGCTGCATTATATCTTACAAAGACAGCAGGGATATCTTTTGGAGATGGGCCTTCTCAAATCCAAATGTCATATTGTCTAAACATGTTGCTTCCTAAATGCTGAAACTATGCCAGCTCCCTACCCTGTCCCCATCTCATGAAGTATCTTGTGTGTCAACCTTGACTGCCAGAACAAGACAACTTCAGCCCAAGTCTCTGAGGTTGTCTAAAACCTGCCACTTCTCAGCTTTAAACTATTTCTAAAACCTCCCTGTCAGCAGTAGGACCCAAATCACATTTCAGATTAATTTTTGCTTGCCCAAATTCTATTGGAATCTACCTAGAATGGGCACACATTATATATGCTTCAGTAAGATAATGTCTTAATAAAAATACTTCTCATTGAGATTAATGCCACTAGTTTTGAGTCCTAGTTTTAGATTTACTAATTGAATTAATCTGAGTTTCATCATCTCCATGGTGAGAAAGTAATTAATTGTATACTCTCCTTGGGACATTTGCAAATAACACTTGAATTACACAATATAACATATATTGAGTATTGAGTTATTCAATATAAGGATGCCCCATCTGGCATATGGCAATTGCCCCTTGCATGTTAGCTCACTTTACTTCTGTTAACCCTAGTAGAG
>PVKC010050838.1:0-10512 GCA_004027635.1 Crocidura indochinensis
AAGTCATAAAATTTCCTATACATGAATGTACATGAAATTATTATGCTGAGTGAAATAAGTCAGAGAGAGATGGACACAGAATAGTCCCACTCATCTATGTGCTTTAAAAAAAAGTAAAGAACTTTTTGTAATAATCTCAGAGACAATAGAGTGAAGAGACAGAAGAACCGGCTCACAATATGAAGCTCACCACAAACAGTGGTGAATGCTATTAGGGAAATAACTACACTAACAACTGGCCAGACAATGTTAATGAATGAAAGTAGAAGAATGCTTGTTTTTAATACAGGCAGGGGTGGGGAGGAGGAAGATGGGGGGCATTGGTGGTGGGAATGTCGCACTGGTTAAAGGGGATGTTCTGTTTATGCCTGCATCCCAACTACAATCATACTTGTAATTATGGTGCTTAATTAAAGATCTTATATTTAAAAAGGAAAAAATATAGTATACATCATGATACAGTGGTATTCATCCCCAGAATGAATATACATTTAACATATGCAAGTCAATCAACTTAATAAACCAAATCAGTAAAAGAAAAAGAAAATGATCATAGAAATAAGTGTGGAAAATGCATTTAATAAGATACAATACCTTCAATAAAATAAGAGATAACGTAGTATTCCTCAAAATAGACAAAGCCATTGACCACAGACTCATGACAAACATTTTACTCAATAGATAATAAATTAAAACTTTCTTTCTAAAATAAGGCACAAGGTAAGATTGCTCACTCTCAAATTCATTAAATGCTGCACTGGAATTACTTGCCTTAAATTAGACAAGGAAACAAAAATTGGGGGAGGGGGTACACCCAGTGACACTCAGGTTTTATTCCTGGCTTTGTGCTCAGATATTACTCCTAGCAAGCTTGGGAGACTATAGAGAATGTCAAGGATTGAAGCTGGGTTGGCCGTGTTCAGTGGACAACCAGAAAAGAAGTCAAGTTCTCAGTTTTTTTCAAAGAATATGATAATATATTTAGAAAATCCCAAATTCTATACAAAAGCTTCTTGAAACCATAGATTTTTATACTACAGTGGCAAGCTACAAAACTAACAGGTGGAAGTCCTTTATTTTCCTATTTAAAAAAAAAGAAAGAGAAGTAACAGATATTTAAGATCAATCCCATTCACAGCCGTGCCTCAGAAACAACTTAAAGAGGTAAAGAACTATATAAAGAAAGTTACAAAACACTATTTTAAGAGTTAAATGAGAACATGCTGAATTAGAAGCACACCCTCAACTCATGAATAGGTAGAATTGACATCCTTAAAATATTAAAGCATTGGGGCCAGAGCGGTGGCACAGAGTGGTAAGGTGTCTGCCTTTTGCGTGATAGCCTCGGATAAACCAAGGTTCGATTCCCCTGTGGTCCCATATGGTTCCCCAAGCCAGGAGAGATTTCTGAGAGCATAACCAGGAGTAACCCCTGAGCATCAACAGGAGTGGCCTAAATTAATAAATGTATCAAAAATGTCTGAAATTCAGATTAAACAATAAACCCCCAATAATAGCTAACAGAGCATCATTTTTTTGGAAAATAAAATAGAGGGTATATATTTCCCTAAATCTAAACTGTACTATAAAGTGATAGTAATTAAAATGGCATGCTATTGGAATAGAAACAGATTATCAGATTTGTGGAATAGAATTGAATATTCTGAACCAGACCCTCAGGTATATTATCAATTAATTTCAATGAAAGAACAAAAACAGTGAAGTGGTATACGGAAATATTCCTCAATGAGTGAACGTTGGAAACGGATCAGCTTTGTGTAAAAAATAAAAAAAATAAGTTCATCCACTGTCTAATATCATGTGCAAATGTCAAATAAAAATAAATTAAAGAACTTAGTATTAGATCTGAAGCCATAAGGTATATAGAGGAAATTGTAGTCAGATTTCTCCATGACACTGAAGTTGAAAACATCTCTGACAATGAAATATCACTGACTAAGCAATCAAAAGCAAATATAAACAAATGGAACTATATTTAAGAAGCTTCTGCACCTAGAGGAAATCATGATCAAGATAAAAGAACCACCACTCAATAAAAAAAATAGTTATTCAATACCAAACCAAAAAGGGGTTATATCTAATATCATCTAATATCTAAGTTATAATGACACTGCTTGAGTTTAACAACAACAAAAAAATCGACAACATTAAAAAGAGGAGAGGATAGATGAACAGAAACGTCCCCAATCAAAAAAACAGATGACCAAAAGGCACATAAAAATGATCCACATCATTCATTAATCATCAGAGTGATGCAAATCAAAACAACAATAAGATATATCATACCACAGTTAGTCCATAACAAAATAAACAAGAATAACCAGGGTGGTGCAGCTGTGGACAAAATGGAATCTTGTTCACTGTGAGTGTGATTACCCATTAGTTCAGCCATTTAGAAAGTAATATGAACATTCCTCAAAAAACTGGAAATTTAGCTTCTCTGTTATTGAATAATACAGCTACTCTGAATAAACCCTAGTAACTCAAAAACATAATACAAAAATGTGTTTTCCCTCCTATGCTCATTTCAGCTCTATAAACAATAGTCAGAATCTATTGATTCTGATTGATATGTATTGATATCTATTGATACCCAAGAAGAGATGATTGGATAAAAAATATGGCATATTTTCACAGAGGAATGCTTTTAAGAAAAATGAAGTCATTAAATTTGCTTATACATGGATAGGAATGAAAAATATTATGCTCGGTGAAATGAGTCAGAGGGAGAGGGACGTACATAGAATAATTGCCTTCAGATATGTGACACAGAAAATAAAACCGTAATATAATGATAATAACCAAAGACAATAGAAATGATAGGGGGATTATAGTTAGACAGGTACATGCCATTATGACAATAAAAGTTGAAAATTATCACTGGATAAGTCTTGGGAACTAAAAGTTAAGTGATAAATATTTGATACCCCTAAAGTAATAGTATTTCAAATTAAAGTGCCTAACAGGAAAAAAAAAGTGAGTGGAAAAAAAGAGAGGGAAGTATATTGTCTACTATAGAAACTAGCCTGGAAGAGTAACTGGGAAAATTGTTGGCAGGAATGAACACTGGTGACGGAATGGGTATTTGAAAATTATATAGCGGAAACTCAACTTCAAAAATATTTTTAACTCTGTATCTCATAATGATTTAATTCAAAATACTTTTTAAGTGACCAAATTAAAAAAAGACAGAAAGAAAGTAAAAAATGTGGAAACCTTTGTAGACAGAGATCACATTTGAATCAGTGGAAGTCAATGACAACTTATCAAATGCTGACAAATCACTGATATTTTATATTGATTCTCTAGCTAGATTTAGTGAACTGAAAAGCCAATTTTAAGTAGACACTGAACAAGAATTGGAAACTTGACCATTTCCTCAAATCAAAGTCAACATAAATTGAAACTTCCCCCTAATTTTATATATTTTGCTCCCTAGTTTCTATTAAACAGAGGAAAACATTTGGCTGAATTGCTACAGATACAAGTATTTGATTCAGGGAAGCAGAATATTTCCAAGAGTTTTAAATAAATGCTTTGCAGAGGGATTCAAGTTTATATTTTAAAAAGAAACTCTTTCATTAAAAACTAAAACTTAATTGATAAAGCTAGAAAATATTTACTATATATTAACCATAATTTTAAAATGTTCTTATCACACATCTTCTTGCTTTTAACTAACATATATGTTTAATATATTAAGCAATTTACTAAAATACACATTTAACCAAATATATTATTTCATGTGTATTATGTGGTATTGTGTCATATAAAGAAATTGCAGGAAAAAAGAGAAATTGCAGAAAAAATACCTAATATAGTAATTTTTAGTGACTCCTCTTACATGCTAGAGGATCCATATATTCTTAAATTAGTATAT
The DNA here is from genome assembly GCA_004027635.1 of Crocidura indochinensis. Classification (NCBI taxonomy): domain Eukaryota; kingdom Metazoa; phylum Chordata; class Mammalia; order Eulipotyphla; family Soricidae; genus Crocidura; species Crocidura indochinensis. The sequence continues at coordinate 3,902 of PVKC010050838.1, forward strand.
CACTTAAATAAAATATCAAGTACTAGAATATACCATAGCTAATAATTTTACATTTTTGACTATGATAAATTATTCAACTATAAGAAATACATGTCAAGATTTTTACTACAATATTTATAAACTTGTTCACTTCTTGTGGACTTTCCTGATGATATATTTTAAAATAAATTATATAAACTAAAGAAGGATTGTTTTTAGTATTTATATCTTATTGTTTCAGCAATGAAATATGAGATATTATTTTGTTACAGATGATTATTTCAAGCATAACAAATTAATATGTTATATTAGCACTTTTCATTTAGGTCAGCAAACATATTACCAATTACAAAATAGAAAAATCACACCACTTTATGAACATTTTGGTATTATTAATTGTTCATAAAGGCACATAAAAGCATTTTAGGAACTGAGAAGTTTCAAATTCCAAATTAACAATTGTCTCAAGGCCAAGATGTTTTATAAATTGAGAAAGTGAGGAAGTTAATTAGACTATCACAACTATTCTTACAAAGGTGAGGAGAGTCAGAATTCAGAAATCTGATCAATTTTTTCTATTTATAAGATAATTTTTAATATGATCAGTAATTTATAAATAGTTTCTTGGTATTAGAGCAATAATATAGAGAATAGAGCACTTGTCTTGCATGAAGTCAAACGAGGTTCAATTTCCAGCATCTGTTATGTTCCCCAGAACCCCTCCAGAGTGAACTCCAGTGTGATTTCTGAGATCCCAGCCAGGAATAAATCTTGAACAACACTGGGTATGGTTTCCAAATAAACACTTAGCTTTTGGACTAAAATTCTTGTTTGAATGAATAGTCATTAAATTGGCCAAAATAATTTAGTCAGTTTTACTAATTTAGTTGCTTAAGTAGTTTTACTAATATAACATGTTTCATACCATCCGCCTGAGGTTAGTTTTGCCTTGTCATAATTTTATTTTAACGGTAGAAAAAGGATGATTGTTAAAACACTGGATTTGAATGACTCATAAGTGACATGTCACTCATTTGTTAATCACCCTTTAGTTATAGTAAGCTCTTCATTTTGGGTCAGAAACTGATGAGAAAGTAATAATATATGAGCTTTTTTCAAATTGAAGGAATCACAAAATATTCCAGAAAGCCTTACCCTTCCTGAAATTTCAGAGTGTCATGACTTTGGCCTTTATTTGGTAGATTGACTCACAGTTTTTTAACCTCAAAATGGTATTTATTTTCTGAACAGCAATTCACAAAAATACAGTTCACAATAACCGATTGTTTGTTTGTTTGTTTTTGGATTTTGGGCCACACCCGGTGATGCTCAGGGGTTACTCCTGGCTAGTCACTCAGAAGTTGCTCCTGGCAGGCCCAGGGAACCATATGGGGAACCGGAGGATCGAACCGTGGTCTGTCCTAGGTTAGCGCAGAAACCTTACCTCCAGCGCCACCACCCAGCCCCCGATTGTTTGTTTTTAATTCCAGTTGGAACATCATTTCCTCTTAATAGCCATATTTGATCAGTTCTTTGCATTGACCTCATTTGCATGGACCCTTAAGTTATTGACCACAGAATTCCACATTAAAACTTAGTTTTGGTGGAAGCTATAGCATAGTAGTAGGATATTTGCCTTGCACACAGCGAAATGGGATGGGTCCAGGTTTGATCCTTGGCATCCTTATATGGTCTCCCAAGCTTGACAGGAGTGATTTCAGAGTGCAGAATTAGGAGTAAACCCTGAGTGCTGCTGGGTGTGGTCAAAAAATAAGTAAATAAAATTTAGTTGTGTTACAAGTAATTTTAATTTTATACAAAAATAGTTCAAATGGATGCTCTCATCTCATTAGTTGCATATTGAATATAGTTAATAAACATGCCCATTTATAGGTAAAGTTTGAAGAGTTGAGAATATCTCTTTTGCTCTATGAGTTTACAGTTAGTGAGGATTTAATTATAAATGACTAAACTTTACATCTTTACATGTTAAAAATATTTTCCTTGAAAAATGTGACTGAATATATATTATTGCTTACATATTTAAGAAAAATGTATATTTTTAACATGGATATATGGATATCTTTTAGGGATACCATCTGTCAGCAGGAGATTTTGCCTTGGGATTGTTTTGAGGAAAAGAAATATCATACAGGGTCAACAACATGAAACTTCTCTTAGTCTCTGTATCCACTCTTGGAATGATGCACCAGTGCCAGGGATCAGTACTCTGTGAACCAGTCTGAAGCAGGGGCTCTGCAAAGATTAAGAAAACAAGACAGAAATAAACAAGAAAAGCATGAGGACACGGGTTCCCAGCCTTGTGAGCTGGGGCCCTAACTGTCCTCCACATAAAATAATTTATTGTTAGGGTCCAATCAACATGGAAGGATGGGCATACATTAATTGGCAAATAATTATCTAATACTAATCAAGTTAAGTAGGTCTTTACATAGAGAAGAGGAAGTTAATGTAAAATCTCTGTGAATTGTTTTTCTCTGGAAGAAGTGGCAGGACAAAAGAATGAACACAGGGCTCCCACCCTCTGGTTGTTCCCTGGAAATACATGCATTCTGGTAATATAGAAATAAAGAGCCCTTCCCACATTCCCACACCTATACCCCCACCCTCCCCAATTTCCCTCCTGTTGCACTGGTGAATGAGGGTGTTCTTTTTGTGATCGAAAACAACTACGATCATGTTTGTAATCATGGTGCTTAAATAAATACTTATTTTTTTGGTTTTGGGGCTCAGATATCGCTCCTACCTTGGGAGAGCATATGGGATGCTGGGGGATCAAACCGTGGTCCTTACTAGGCTAGCGTGGGCAAGGCTGATGCCTTACCACTGTGCCACCACTCAGGCCCTAAAATATTATTTTTAAAAAGAAATAAAGAGCTCTGAAAAATAAAAGAAATTAAGATCCCTGGATTCAGCATTTTTCCTTCCCCTTTCCTCAGACTATCAAACTCTAACTAAACGTATTTATTTCCTGGATTTCTTATATCCAGCATAGCAGGGTCAAACTAAATATTAAACATAAGTTGGGGTTTCATTTTAATAAGGGATATTTTTCCAAAAAAATTCACACTTAAGATATCAGTCAATGAACATAGAAATGCAAATATCTGTTTGATGGTGTAAAGTGCTGGGTTATGTTGGAACATTATTATACATATAACCCTATTTTAGTTCTCAAAAAATAAGCCTATGGGAGAGCTCTATTCTTCCTTGAAAAATGCGCTGATAGCTCCCACGTAGGCAGTGACAATTTGAAAGTTAGAACGGATGCGGCCTACAGGTGTTTCCTGGAAAGTCATTTGATCGTTGCCTATGGTCTTTGCAGCAGTAGGTCCTAAAAGTCTTTGTGGGCTTTCAAATACCTCAATAATGGTGAAGATGAAGAGTCAAGAACAGGGTGCCATAGGAATCTAAATTTGGAGACCAATACTGAGGAAAACGAAAACGCAGTAGGATTTTCTTCATATCAACTGTTAGTCTGAGTGTCTAATACTCCTCATTTAGAGTCTGTCTTGTTTCTTTTTGTATTTGTTTGTTTCGATTGGGGGCCAAGCTTAACAATGCTCTCAGAACTTTCTCTTAGCTCTCCACTGGATCTCACCTAGTGGCCTCAGGGACTATATAAGGTGCTGTGGATCTGTGAATCAAAACGAGATCAGATATCTGCAAGGCAGATATTGCTCCAGTCCTTTAAAAAAATATTACTAGTTCCCTGTAAAGCAGGTTTTATTTTACCTGATAAACAGACATTTTGAAAAGCTAAAGAGTCAAAACTAAGCTCTAGAGAGATTTATTAAGTACATTCTCATTAATTTATTCTGACTTTGACCTTTACAAAATAGCTGATGATTCAAAGTAAATTGTAAAAAACAATGGAGTACATTTTGAAGTGTGATAATGTAGCTAGTTGCTTTAGACATACTTGAAAAATAGCAAGAAAATATATATTTTGTGGTTATAAATTTTTTTTGTGTGGTTTTTGGTCACACCCGGCAGTGCTCAAGGGGTTACTCCTGGCTACATGCTCAGAAATTGCTCCTGGCAGGCACGGGGGATCATATGGGGCACTGGGATTCGAACCGATGACCTTTTGCATGAAAGGTTATAAATTTTACTAGGTCTGATATAAACTGTTTTGCATAAAACATTAAAAATAAATTTCTTATGCAATATCTTAGTGAACATTTATTTTCAGGAGATTATAATGTCTTTTCCTTTGACTTTAAATAACCTATTTATTTTAATTTTTATCAATTATAGGATTTAAAATGTAAAGAAAAAATATCTATGGCATGATCTTACTGACAAAAGAACTCTAATAAAATTTGGATTTTGTATTGTCAATTTCCCTCTAAAAAAAGTAGCTCTGAAAATCCATAGTCATATATATACTCTAGTAAGTAGTAAGCAGATCATAATGGTTGTTGCGTTCTTTCTCTCAAATCCATAGAACTACTGTCTAGTTCCACACACAAATATTGTTTGTCCTCATGTTCTTAATGCTTTGATCTTCAAACAAACTTAGAAAACATCTATTAAAACCAAAGAAATCTAAGTTTTTCAATACCTGAGCAACTTAATATCTCATTTCATTTGACAATTTACTTCTGCCTTGATTTAAAGACACACTTTAAAATAAAAACACAACTGGGGATGGAGAGATAGCATTGAAGTAGGGCATTTGCCTTGCATAAATAAGGACAGTGGTTCAAATCCCGGCATCCCATATGATCCCCCAAGCCTTCCAGGAGCAATTTCTGAGTGTAGAGCCAGGAATAACCCCTGAATGCTGTGTGACCCCAAAACCAAAATAAATAAATAATAAAATAAAAACACAACTGAAATGAAATTCTAGAAAACATCCTCTCTTAGTTCATTAGAGAGTAGAGAAATCACTCTTAACACTTTTTATACATCTTCTTCACATTCTGTGGCAGTTTTACCTCTGTAGAACTGCAGCAATATCAACCCATACGTGCAAGTAAGAATCAAATAGTCTGTTATAGTGTAAGTTCTTGTCCTTTTTGGTTTTGTTGTTGTTGTTGTTTGTTTTTTGTTTTGTTTTTGTTTTGGGGCCATACCAGCTGACACTCAGGGTTTACTCTTCATGTGCTCAATAATGGCTCCTATATCAAGGGACCATATGAAACTTGGGTATCACAGCCAGGTCCATCCTGGTTTAGCTGGGTGCAATGCAAATGTCCTAAGGCTGTACTATCACTCAGGGCCCCAATTCTTGTCTATTTTACAATGAATTGTTATGTATATAAATTGATTTGATAAACTCAAGCATTTGCTTTATAAATTCACATACAAAGGAGTAAATGTTTTATTTGATTATTTTGCATTGTTTTTATTTATTTTTAGTACCCCCTGCATCAGTTCTTGAAATATAGCAGTTTTACTCAGAGGCTTCTGCATACAGTCTAGTAAAAATGAAAAAGTTCTAATTTGTTAGAGTTCAATTTAAAAATATTTACCTGAAAGATACTCTTATTGTCTAATATTTGTTATTTTGTTTGTTTTCAATTTGGTGACCACACCTGGCTGTACTCAGGAGGGTTCAGGAGACCATATGTGGTGCTAGAAATTGAAAGGGATTTGTAGCTTGCAAGGCAAGCATCCTTCCCTTTGTAAATTTTTCTGGACCTTACTTTCTGTTCTTAACTATACCAACTTTGCAAAAACACAACTCACTTTAAAAGAACATTCGATTATAGTACTAGGATATGACAGCCATTGTGTATAAACTGATGGCGTATTTTCTATATGCTGCTCGTTCAATAATAGCAACATTGGGGGGGGGTTTGGGCCACACCCAGCGGTGCTCAGGGGTCACTATTGATTGTCTGCTCAGAAATAGCTCCTGGCAGGCATAGGGACCATATGGGACACCGGGATTCGAACCAACCTCCTTTGGTCCTGGATCAGCTGCTTGCAAGGCAAACGCCACTGTGCTATCTCTCCGGGTCCAATAGCTACATTTTTAACGTGCAAAGATTCCAGGAACAAACATGTTATGCTGCGAAATTTTAACACAGATGAGAAAGTTTTATATCATTTGGGGTCAAGCATGTCCAGATTATGACACTTCATAATAAATTTCATTACTTATTTTAGAAATAAATTAATGTCAATTAAAAATGCATAGATATCTTCACATAAATAAGCATATGCAATTTTTTTGACAAGTAAAAGATAAATATAAGAACAGAGACCTAGTCTATTGATTAGTTACTAAACAAATGCGCTATTCTTTCAATCGCTATGAAAAAATTGTAAGTATCTTGTATGGAAATAAAAAATGTCAAATCTAGCAAAATATAAATCATTTTTGAAGTAATTATACAAATGACTGTGAAAAGACTGAGGACTATCAAATTGAAAATTATAAAACTGCCCAGAATATATGCTATATAAATATGGGTTCAGAATTTGATACATGAGCTAAAAAATGTCACAAAAAATAGTATTTATACAAAAATCAAGATTAAAACCTTGGACCATTTAACTCCTGGATACATCCTACCTACATCTTTAAAATCTGCCCTTTAAAATTTTAAGCATGGTGTATTTTATTTATTATTTATTTTTTATCTATTGGTTTTTGG
>PVKC010050839.1:0-10511 GCA_004027635.1 Crocidura indochinensis
TCCTTCCTTCCTTCCTTCCTTCCTTCCTTCCTTCCTTCCTTCCTTCCTTCCTTCCTTCCTTCCTTCCTTCCTTCCTTCCTTCCTTCCTTCCTTCCTTCCTTCCTTTTTTAGGCTACACACAGCGTTGTTCAGGGTGTTACTCTTGGATCTCTGCATTCAGACATCATTCCTAGCAATCTTGGGATGCCAGTGATCTAACCTGGGTTTGCTGCGTGCAAGATAAATGTCCTACTTACTGTGCTATTTCTCTGACCTCTCTTTCTTTTTAATTATAATGTATCTTCTGAAATTACTTCATAGCTACTGTGATTTTATAGACAGTATCTCAATTTACTACTTATTTAGTTCTTCGCTTAGACCTTTTTCTGACACCTTGAATCTTTATGAATTGTTTTCATATTTGGTCCTTACCAAATGTTTGGTATTTGGACATTGGAAGACAACTGTTATATTTTTGCTATCTAAATGTTTTATTTTTTGGGAGCTAGAAGATGAACTGAATAGGGAAGGACACATACTGGGTGATTACACTTCTATGTGGTGGATAAAAAGCACAGCTAGGCGATGGACAGTGTTCAGTGAAAGCAAACCTTTGGACTCTTGACAGCAGATCTGATGTTTCTGAATGGGGGATCAGACATAATGGTGGGAGGAGAAATAGGACTAGAAAGGGGTCTAGGTATAATGGTGTAAGGCTTTGAGCACTTGGTGGGATTGTGGTGCTGTAAGTTTGTATGCCAAAGCCATAATGGTTTATATACTAGTATAAGTCATGCTACCTCAATAACAGTAAAGTTAAATAAAAAAAATAATGAGGAGCCAAAAAATAGGCTGGAACAATAGCAGTGGTTAGGGTACTTTCCTTGTAGTGATCAAATTGGGTTTGATCTTAGTATCCCATATGGTTACCTGAATCTGCCAGGAACATAGAGCCAGGAATAATTCTTGAACTCTTATAGGTGTGGCTCCAACCTAAACCAAAATAAAGAGAAAATGTAAACTTGTTTTCTTGACTTTGATAGATAATTTTGTAAAGCATATGTCAACTTTTAAAAATCTAGTAATTTTTTTAAAAATCTTACTTTTTCATGATTTTATTCTGTTGTCTTAATTCCATGTGATTGGTGAGTTTTCTTCAACTTTCCATTCATCTCTTACACATCTCTTTTTGTCTTTCTTGCTTGCTTTGATCTTGAGCAATGCTATTTCATTGACTTCTCAGCAACTTTGAAAAATATCTTCTAAGGAGTGTTTACTAAACATTCTATGCATATAGTTTTTCTGTGATATAGTCTCTTCTCCCCCGCCTTTCTTTTTTCTTCCTTTCTCCCTCTTTGCTGGCTGCTTTTACTGCCTGAAACTGAAGACTGAGTCTTTTACCTGTTTTTTTTTTTTTTTAAGAGTGCATTGTGATATAGTACCTAAACTTGGGAGTCAGGTTGGATGGGTTATCATTCAACTGTTATTTGCACAACACACTGTTATTTCCATTGTGACCTTATTTTTTTTTTTTAATAGAAAAGGAAGAAAATGGTTTGTTGGGAGAATTTCAGTGAGAGAATATTTATCATATTATGAACATATTAAAGTTTATCCATGTCAACACTTTTCATATAAAGCTTTTTTGTGTGAAATAGTGTACTTTTTATTAAACTTATTTAGAAAGATGTGAGGGAACGGAAAGGGAGACGTACATATTCATGAGAGCACACAGGCTTCCCCAGAGTGGAAATAAGATGAGACAAGTAAGTAGAAATCTGCTCAAGAAAGGACATGGACCTGAAGTTCAAGCTAGAGTTTCTTATTTTTTCTTCTCATCTGATTCTAAGATAACCGATTTCACATATTATTCAGTAATTTTATAGACCCAGTTTTTTTTTTTACATTTTTTTCTTCTTGACCTTGAGTGTCTCTTAAAGTTTTCTGTATCTTAGGAATTAAATGCAGCTAAATAATTAAACCAAGATGTGAACACATTGGCTCCTTCCTTTTGATATTATTTTCTCTTCATCTAATCATGTAGAGTTTTGCTCTGATCCTCTGCTTTTATGAGGTGAAGTAAAGGTAGTGACATTTCTCGGGGGCCAGAGAGGTAGCAAAGCGGTGGGGCGTTTGCCTTGCACACACGCAGCTGACTCCAGATAGATGGTGGTTCGATTCCTGGCATCCCATATGATCCCCCGAGCCTGCCAGGAGTGATTTCTGAATGCAGAGCCAGGAGTAACTCCTCAGGACAGCAAAGTGTGACCCAAAAACCAAAACAAACAAAAAAAAAAGAGGTAGTGTCATTTCTTGTTTGGTATACTCTGGTAGTCTCCTATGTTCAAGTTCCTACTTTCTCCTGTTGAATTCATAGTTTAAAATAGCTAGAATGAAGTTTTCAAAAGTATCAGAGCATTTCATATCTGAACTTTAGAGATCTTCCATGTTACAAAATCTTTTGGTGTTTCAGAAGGGCGTATGTTCCTAAACTTAGACTCCTTGCCTAAAGTTGCTTCTATATCTCATTTAAGTCATGAATTTTTCTAGTGAACCTTCTTTACACTTCTTTTAGGTCTTGGGCTTTATAAACTATACTATCTTTTGTCTCAGAGAGTAAGAAATACTTATGAGAGTATCTCTCTGTCTCTCTCTTTACCCTTTACTTATTAACTACATTTACATCTTATCTTGAAATAAATTTTCTTAGACCTTTTAATATTTACTAATCTCACTTAAAGCTTTTGAACTTAAGCCTTCTTTTGATTTATAAATATTGAACTTGTTTAACCAGGTTTTATACTAAGCATCTGATTAAATTTGAATGTATGGATTAAGAGGTCTTATGATCTGTGGGACCATGCCCCTTTAAGTTTAAATCTTAGTATTGTCATTAAAAACCATTAGTAAGGCATTTGCCTCACCTGACTTGACCTAAGATTTGATCCTTGTCAGGACACCCTAAGGAATGATAGTTGAGCATAGAGCCAAGAGTAATCCTTGAGCACCACCTGGCTATCCAAACAAAACAAAACAAAAAAACAAAAACAAACAATCAAAGAAACCAAAATCTAAACGTAATCCAAGCCATTAGTTATTTTTGCTTCACTTTTTGGATTTTAAAGTCACAAACATTTCTGGGATCATGTTCTCCATAGACATAGTTTGCATTTTCTCTTACATGTTGCATGGGAAATTATTACCAGATAAAATATTCACCACATGAAGGAGCTGAAGAATTCACACTGAAAGAGTATCCTATGTGAGACAGCCTCACGCCATTATCTTGTGGAAACTCCAGAAATCTTGTTATCCTGAATGACTAAAGAAGTAGCCATGACTCAAACTACCCTGACTTGGCCAAGCCTTACATCAAGTAGAGACAGGGTCTGGGTTTAGTCCAACACAAAAGCTCATTTCTTATCTTCTACCATCCTTTTCTGACTGTTCTCCTAACAAATTGCTTTAGTAAGCACAGTTTGCAATGACCTTTCACACATACATTTTCTCATATAAATATGTACATCAGCTTCTGAAAGGGGATGACATTTTTGACATTTTAATTATTATCCATCAAGCTTTCTGTTCTTGAAGTTTCCTATTCCTCAGAGTAGCACTCTGAAGCCTAAAGTTTACAGTTGATGAAAGTTAATAAAGAGTACTGGCATCATAGAATAAGCTATTTTTATTAGTTTGAAAAGAAGAAACTTTTCTTTTTTGTTTGTTTTTTGTTTTTGGGTCACACCCATCTGCACTCAAGGTTTACTCTGGGAATTGAACCGCCTGTAGTCTTGGGTTGGCCGTATGCAAGGCAAATGTCCTACAGCTATGCTATCTCTCTGGCCTTCAAGGAAAAACTTTTTAATTTAAATAATTTTTTAATCTCTTCTGTCTGGTTGGCTTGCCGATTGGTTATCTACGACTGTATCTTAGTATGTGACTAGCGTTAACTAGGACTAGGTTTTTAAAACTTAGAAGGCTAGGATTTTAGTTTTTTTAAAAATTTAATTCTTTATGAAGACAAATGTTTAGTAAATATTGTTACTACACTTAGGAGCAAAATCATAAAAGTGAAACTGAAATTTAGAAAATATGATTGAATGCCTTAGATTATTTTCACCCAGAGGGTATCTCTGATCAGACCAGAGAAGAGATAGGCATGTAGGAGGTTCAGTGTAAAAGCAGGTAATGAATTTTTCTGTCTAGAACTTTTCTAGAGCCTTCTATGACTCTTTTCTCCTTTAAGGAATAATTTGGCAATTGGTAAGGAAATAATGGTTTTAAACTCTTTGTTTTATAAATATATAGCATATATGCTTTTGGGCCATACAACAGTATTTAGGGATCACCCCTACCAGTGCTTAGGGGACTGTATTATGTACTAGGAATTGAGCCCTTATCGACTGTGTGCAAGTCAGGTGTCTGACCTACCTGCTCTACTAATGCTGTGGACCCACTCTTTGTGACATTTTGAGTTTATAAATTAAAATAAACAAAAAGCCTAGCTGATATTCATTCTTTATGTGGTAGATTTTTAGCATTTCACTATCACATATATAGGCCTAAAATAAAATTTTTTTTTTTTGGTTTTTTGGTTTTTGGGCCACACCCGGCGGTGCTCAGGGGTTACTCCTGGCTATTCGCTCAGAAGTCGCTCCTGGCAGGCACAGGGGACCATATGGGGAACTGGGGGATCAAACCGCGATCCGTCCTAGGTTAGCGCAGGCACCTTATCTCCAGCGCCACAGCCCGGCCCCCAATAAATTTTCAAAAGAAGAAGCCATTCTCTTTACTCAGGATTAGTAAACAAATACAGACCTCTGAAACTAAAACATAGATCAGAGTCAGCAAATTATTTCTGTAGATACTAGATAATATGCTGTGTGGACCATACTTTTCTCTGTTGCTGGTTCTGTGTTCTGTTGTTGTAGCATGAAAGAAACAGTATACAAATAAACTGAAGAGCACAAATGCAATTGGTTTTTGGCAGGAGGTGGTGACAAATTGTGTCTCAGAGTAGAGACAAGTGTTGTATACCTGTGTATAAGAAAGACTGAACTTTTTTCACTCTTTTATAATATTAAAAATGTAATGTTGGACAACTTGTTTTAAATCTCAGAGTGAATTTGTTTATTTTAAAAGTGGTTCAATAATGTGTTTTCTCGTATGTGTGATATCACTTTTATTTATATTTTAATATATTTAAGATACATAATAATATCAGAGTGAACATGTGTTCCTTTTTATATGTAGTAGACTATTTAAGAATTAAAATATAAGATAATAGAAAAAATTTTAGGAAGCATGTGAAAGTATTTCCTAAAAAGTTAAACAGATTTTGGAATAGGATTAGAATGAACATAAAAGTATTAGGTATGTGGGCCAGAGTGATAACACAATGGGTAGGGCATTTGCCTTGCACATGGCTGGCTGACCTGGTTCAATTCTTGGCATCCCATATAATTCCCAGAATCTGCCAGTAGTGACTTCAGAGCACAGAGCCAGGAGTATTCCTACCCCTGAATGCTGCCAGGTGTGGCAACAAAACAAAACAAGTATTAGGTATGACATGTATAATAGGCAAAAATGGTTACTTGTGAATTTTATGGTATATATAAATTTTTTCCTCATTAGAAAGGAAGTTAACTATTCCATAGTATTTTGATGTTTGCTTACCAATTAAGGACATTTATTGAGCTCTCATTGTTGTGGAAGACTGCCTAACACAGGGAAAATGATGACAAATAACAGTTCTTTATCATACACAAGTCATATGAGGGACACAAAACTACATAAAATATTTTTTTTTGTGGCAGTTCTCTATTAGAAGTCTGTACATGCAACTTAAATTAAGTGGGGAATCAGGATCATTGGAGTAAGTGCCTAGAGGCCTTAATTGAGATGGAAAGTATGTTGCCTCAGAAAGAAGGACTGTAGATAGAGAATTGAAGATCAGTTTGAGATGAGGGCTAAGTTTATGAAATTGTGAATTTGTACATCACTGGCAGTTCTTTAGAACTGCTTAAAGTTAGAAGAAGCAGGAGCAAGTAGTAGATTTAATATCCATGATTTGTTCAGAGCCAGGAGTGAAAGTCAGTGAGTTTGAACGTTTTTTAGAACCACAAAATACTTTAAAAATCTGATGAGAGCTTTTATACTTTTTCATGGAAAATTCATATGGCATAAAGATTCAAAATTTTGCATATAATTTTGGAAGCAGGGATCTAGAGATCACTTTATTAATATTGGAAACTTTCTATGTGCCGCCTCCCATAAAATAAAAGGTCTGTATGGAGTAGATGTGTGCTTCTGCAGACGCGCGTTTCATTGTTCTGCTCAATGGTGGCATTGAATGCTCTTGATAAGCTTTTTTTTTTAATTAAGGATTTTGGAGTCTCTGAGCTTGTACTAAAACTTTTATAGTTATGACCTATTTGATCACAAATGATTTATTTCATTGAAGAAATGATAAGGCAAAATCTGAGAAGCTTTGTTTGGTAAATATCTACACACCTCAGTTGCATTAAGGCTAGAGTCTGAAAGCTTTTGATAGAACCCACTCAGCTTTAAATGGTATCTCAGAGTGGCGAGGGTTGTGAACTCGCCTAAATATTGCACTTAACCTTAGGTTCACACACATCAAGAGTCAGTAAATGTTTGCAGTTGATACTATTAATAGAGTTATGAAAAATCTGAATGTATTAGTTTGTTATGCCAGTGCAAATGTGGGTCTATGCATGCTGGATCTTCATGGCTGTTTTCTGTGGAATAATACTTCACTGAAATACCATTTACAGCATTGGCAGAACACTTCTCAGACATAGGATATGTTGAATTTTTTTTTTTTTTTGGTTTGGGCCATACCCGGTGATGCTCAAGGGTTACTCCTGGCTATGCACTCAGAAATTGTTCCTGGCTTAGTGGACTATATGGGATGCCCAGGATCGAACCGAGGTCTGTTCTGCTCAGCCACATGCAAGGCAAACTCAGTACCATTGCACTACCGCTCTGGCCCCAACATTGCATATTTTCTGTAGAAAACAGCCAGGTTCACTAGTAAATATCATTATTATGTGCCTTTTTTTTTTCTTGAATGACTCCTAATATTCAGTGGAGAAATTTTCCTTGTTAAGAGACACTGACAAGGCCAGTTGGCCTAAAATTAGATCCAGCAGCTGTGTTTTGAATCAAGGCCCCACATGTGCACTGCATACTCTCTTCCTGCTGGGCTTGTCTGCTCCTTTATCTTGCTTCAGGGAGCAGCCTTTTTTGGGGATTTTAACATCCATGTTTTTCCTGGTACAACCATAAAGGTGTTTCCATGCAATCATATGACATATTTATTTGCATTTATAGAATGGTAAAATCCACATAAAGATTTTATTATTATTATTATTACTATTTTTAAAAGAACCCTCTAGTATAATTTTAACTTACATGTGTGGAGACTTTTAGCTTTCATCTCTCTTTAGCTATTCCCCTTATGTCTAAATTATCTGTATGAAAAAGAATCTGTAGAAATACTTAAATTTTTAACTAAGATCAAGTCACTTGGCCATTCCTGTTTAATGGATGCCATTTCAGTTGATTTTTGTGAAAACAGAAACAAAATCCACAATTATTTTGCTAATTTTAACCAGTGACTAATAATCTAGGTTTTCAGTTTCATCAGTGAACCTTCAGAATACTATTAACCATTATGAATTTTATAGGTTCTAATCTCTTTGTATTTGAAATTTTGCCGGTTTTGTAAATAGACATTATTTTAAAGAATATATACATACACATAACATTATTATGATTCAGTTTAAGTATCTGTAGTATTAAGTGCACTCATTTCACCTAATTAAGTTATTTAGTCATTTACACATTAGCAATGTATTAAATATTCCACTTTTGCAGGAACTTATTTCAGTTTTGCCCACAGTTTTGTTCTGCTTCATTATATCCATAGACCAAACTGAATAGTAGCAGTCTTAAAAGCCATATGCTAAAAGTGATTATAGGTCATTAAGGCCAAATTAAGGTAACAAGTCTGATGGCCACAAGCGGAAGTCTGACTAACAATTACTTTTTTCTTTTGCTTTGGGGAACTCATTCTTTTTGACTTTGATGTTGATAGTCACATTTGGAAAGTGTTGGTAGTTACTTTGATCTTGCTAATTTTTTTAAGAGGGGAAATATATACAACACATTATTTATCAAAAGTTTTTGCGAATTTACTGTTATTTTAAAACCTATGCATTTTTTTTAGGTTTTGTTATTTCTGTTGCTCATTAAAAGTAAAGTGCAATCAGTTTTATTAATGCAGAAATATGAATATTAGAAATGCACTTAAATCACTATTTTGATTTAATTTGTATTTGATAAGACCAGGTAGTATCACTTAGGAAAGTTACCAAATAAATTTGTAACATTCTCATTTAACTAGAATAATAATTTGGAATTTTATGAGTCAATATTTAACAAAGACATCTTTACATTTTGAACTAACTTTTGTTACCTCTTTTCTTCCCTCCCTCTTTCTGTCTCTCCCTCTTTCAGTCTCCCTCCCTCCCTTCTTCCCTCCTTTCCCTCCTTCCATTCTTCCCTCCCTCCCTGGATTCAGAGATCACAAAACTTTTGGGATAAAAGCAGTGCCAGAGGCAAGCTAATTTTGAGTCATTCGTTTGTTTAGGGGCAACATGCGGCAGTACTAGCAGTGCTTAGGGAACCATGCTGCGCTAGGGGTCTTGTAGGCCAGCTCTGCTCTTCTGAGAGCTGTGGCAAACCCAGCAGAACTCAGAGCCTACTCCTAGCTTTGCTAAAGGATCCCTTGTATTTGTGTTCAGAGAACCATACTTTGTGCTGGGGATCAGCTGCATGCAAGGCACTTGTGCAATCTCTTCTGCATCTCTTAGGATTTCGAGCTATCTTTGTAGCTCGAATTTCCTGAATTTTGAATTGTTCTTAAAGTACTTCTCTTATACTAGAATTATTAACAGTTGTCAAAATGTAATTATGTTATCAACAATTCTCTTAAGTTTTTCGGATTTGTATCTGTTCAGATACTTGACTAACCAAAACAAAATGAACAGAAATTAGTAGTTTTATGTTAGCGATCAATGTGATTAATTTTGCCCTTTATTTAAAAGGAATAAAGGGTCTGGCTCACTGGTAAAGTTTGTGTCTTGCATGCAGAATTCTCCGAGTTTTACCCATGTATTAAAAATAAATAAATATATGAATAAACAAATGCATTAAAAAACCAATAATAGGATGCACATATGTTATGTGCTACAAGAGATTTTCTTTTGAAATTTGCAGTGTGCTAGGCTCACATTGTGAAACGAGGTGGAAAATTTGCACTTGCTTATTGATAGCTGAATATTACTATTAATTTAATGTCTTATTTATTTACATTTATTATTCTACTATAAGGAAATTATACTGCATTTTTATAGAGGCATTTTGCTCAGTCTTTTAAAATATAACAGATGCTAACAAATTATCATAGTTCTTAAATATACTTGAAATACGGATTTGAGATATGGGGCATTGTGGATAACATGTACGATCCTTTTATAGTCAAAGATATCAAGAAATTTGTGTATAAAAATCACATTGAAAGATAAAGATATATAAACTCACTTAGCTATTAATGATAAAAATTAATTTGCAAAGAATTAAAGGGCACTTTGTTAATGTAGAAGACCTGCAGTAACAAGGACATTATTTCTCATTTGGGGTTGGATTGGTCTCTCATTTATTAATATCTGTTTAAACTACAAACACAAAGATCTCCATTTTTACCAGACTCCATGTCACAAGACCTAGTCTCTAAAGAGAAATATCGTTGATGGAAAACCAGAAAGACTAAGTAGATGTATTTGGTCTCACAGGCAGTCCATTAATTTGCTTAAATTAAATATTATCTTTAAATATTGAAAGGTTAAATGTACACTGATAATGGGTTTAGACAGCTATTAAGCTGTAATTGCTTTCTAATGCAGTTACTAAAAGACATTTGATATAACATATTGTGAAGGAAGGATTAGGGACTTTTCTTTACCTCACTTTGATGGAGAGTTTTATCGCTTTAATTCTGGCAGTTGTAGGAATTGGATAACAATTTTTATGAGAAAGCATACAATGTACATAAAATATTCAGTAGACAAGTGATTGCCTTTTCTACAGGGTACTTAATGATCTTAGTTTTTGCAAATCTACAAGAGTGGTACTTTCAATTAACTCTCCATCCCAAATGTTTTATATAAGAAAAAAATTCTGGATATTTAACTAGTTGATGACTTTTGTACATCTAAGGTGAATTACTCTTTGATACTAAGAATATTTGGATATTCTAGTGACCAAATTAATTTGAGAACTTTTCAGTCAAATGGTGAGTTGCAGTCAACCCATGTGAAAGCTGATGGCAACACTGACTGTGTAGGCAGCTTCCTTTGTATTGTTTCAATTGTCTGAATATATAGGATGTTTTCACATTTTCAAAGGTTATATTTTCTGAGTTGAATTCTGGGTTTTACATTATT
>PVKC010050840.1:0-10488 GCA_004027635.1 Crocidura indochinensis
ATAATATCCCTATTTCTTCAAAGTTGTAATGTTATAATTCCACATCTAACATGTATTATTAAAGCCAATTAATTTCAAATAATGTAGTTAATGATTTTGTATACTTAAATATTTCAGTACTGTCCTCAAATTTAACAAAAATCATTTCTTGCTATTTTTAACTCTAACAAGAACATATTTCTTTAGCTAAACAAACATATTTGGGGAGTTCAAAGTAGTTAAATATTGTCCATATATTAAGGCTTAAGCTTTAAAAAGAGAATCACAAGGGACACATTATGTAGGAAACTGATACTTTTTTGTAAAATAGACACTAAAATGCTCTTTGAATACGTTATTATCAGTTGAGACATTTTGGGCCTAACTAAGAACACATACTGTGACTAATGATCCTAAGGCCGAGGAATTGTGGAAAGTGCATAAAATGCTATTCACAAACCTTATGTTGCCCCTTGAATTTGAGCAGGAATACTGTGTCTAGGAACATGAAACAGGCCACCCATTCAAAGGGTCAGAGAACCGGAAAAAAGGAGATAAGATAATGAATTAAGAGGGGAAAGAGGAAGCAAAACACGTAGCACAGATGGCAAATAATGTGTAAGATAAGCCAGAGAAGAGTGGCAGAGATGCTCGAATTACACCATCTTATTTCACATTGTGGAGTAAGTATACTGAGATAAATTATTTTAATAGTCTGACTGTAGTTTATTTTCTGTTTCATTTCCTCCTCTGTATTCATTAATTCAAATTATTTTCATACTGGAAAAAACAACACTGCTAATAGGTACAAGTGGAGGGAAATGTTTCTCTACATGTTATTCTATTAATTATACAAAGAAATAATTCTTTTCCATGCACATGCATCTTCCTCTTCATTGGGTTCTCTGCTATTGTCTTCCAAATCCCCCCAGAAAAGTACAGCTCAGGCTGCAAAACAAGGATTGTTGAGTGAAACACATTCACAGTTGTGTGTGTGTGTATGTGTGTGTGTGTGTGTGTGTGTGAGGGTGGGTGGGTGTGGGTGTGGGGTGGGGGTTGATAAGTGTTTGAGACCAGCGTGTAGTCTTAGACCTCTTTCTTTGTAATACCAAGGGCATTTATTTTACAATCTGAATAATTTTGTTTTAATAAAGACAACATACATTTTATCCCCTTTAGTGGGGGTAGGGTAGGTCATTTTCCTTGCTATTTCTTTAGTATGTTTGTAGGGTGATTTGAGGAAGCACCTGTTCTGCACCATAAATGTTTTCTTAGGGTGATTTTTGATTGAACAAGAACTTTATTTAACAAATAAAAATAATCCTAGTAGTTATATGATATATTTTTTCCATTAAGAACAAATGGAAAATGGAGGATTGCAATCTATTTATTCTGAATGTAGAACAGAATTCAAGATAAAAGGACATTTCTTTTTGATCCTGGATGTTTGACACTTAGCGAGTAGGCAAGACCACACAAGAATAACTGAAATTGTAGGAAGTAAATTTTTAGGAGAGGCATATTAAACTATTATATTCAATGAGTTTGATTTTTAAGGCAATTTTCTTAAAAATATTCTACACACCTCAGCAGTATCTTTATAACAAGACCACACCTGGAACTCTGTGTATTTTTGCTCAAGTTTTTGCTCGAGAGGAATTTGCAAGATATCACAGAGATAAATGAAAGCACCTGGAGAATGTGGCTCCCGTGGCAACAGCCAGTCTCCTTGAACAGAATTATGTTCACTTTACTGCAGCTGTCAGACAGCTTACTTTGTTCTTTATAGCACCTCTCAAAACAATATCCATCAAAAAGGGTCAATTAGGTTTTATAGGTGGCAGCAGTTCCACTTTTATGGCAGGTTGCTATTAAATATATGAATAATATTGATAATGCCTATTTAAATATTTATGAGGGGCAACTATATGACCCAAGATGAGGAAGAAGATTAAGTAACTCAAAAATCAAATTGTCTGAGTAAACATAACAAATATCAAATGTTAAATTTAAGAAAACACCCAGGAAAGAAGTATATTAGTAAAAAAATAATTTTAATTAAATTTATTGATGTAATTGGTATATATAAAAACATATATAAAACATAGATCATCTTTTGAATCTACTTTTATATTAGCTCTTATTTGGGCTTCAAACCTGTAAAAACATATATGAGTAAATATTATGAAAGGGAAGAATTTGGAGAATCAGATGTTGAAGATATTCATATGTTTCTTTAGGTGGGTTATCCAAAAGATAAAAATATTATTTAAAGTAAGTAATTTTATTTTAGATTTCTAAAATATTTTAGATTTAAAAGAATATAGACAGCCCTTATTATAGATTTTATTTGTAATAGAAGTGATAATTTAAAAAAGCTAAAACTCTGTGTTCAGTTTTTTTTACCATATACTTTTACTCTTAAAAATTATAGAGTCTCAAATAACCTATAATATGTACATATATACATCCATATGTGTGCATGGAATGAGATCATACTTCCATCTTGGCAAATCTCTATTTCATAACAATAGCTATATTACATAGTAATATTTTAAATATATCAGTAGATTCATGTTTTTCCACTTTTACACAAAGTCTCCTGAATGTTTGATATAATTAAATTTATATTCAGTTTAGGCTCATATTTTATAATTTTCCCTTATCTATTTAGTAGATTATTATTTTTGTATGATGTATTAATTTAGTTTCCATTTCCAGATTGTGTAAATGAGAGTAGACTGGTATTTCTATTTCTAAAGACAATTACATGATTTTTCTACATTCTGAAGGTATTATCACTTAGTTTTCTGTATTGTATATTTTCTATAAATGTGAATCTAATCACTTAATGACTTATATAGCTTATGCTATTTATATTTCAACAGTTAACAAGATTCATAGTATATACTTAAACCACCATTATATATCCTGACCTTGACCAAAAAATTGCAGAAATAACTTACTGATTTCCTTTTTTATACTCCATCCATAATTTGATATCAACATGTACATTATACATTAATATACTGGTACTGTGGGGTCCTGCTCTCTGAACTAGAAGGGATGCCATTTTGTAAAGACCACATGTCAGGGCTTCTCTTAGGTCCTAAACAAAGAGATGCCATTTTGTAAGGCATACAACCTTGGTTTCTTTTTCTCAAGCCTGTTTCCATTAACACAGCCCCATGCTACCTGGAAAGGAGCCGCAGAAAGGTAATCTAGACAGCAGCCAACCATTTTAAAGATCATCAGAATCTACTACCTCCCTTTGTTTTTTGTTTTTTTTTGTTTTTTTTTTGTTTGTTTTTTGGGTCACACCCAGTGACGCTCAGGGGTTACTCCTGGCTAATCGCTCAGAAGTCGCTCCTGGCAGGCACGGGGGACCATATGGGGAACCGGGGAATCGAACCGCGGTCCAACCTAAGTTAGCACAAGGCAAGGCAGGCACCTTACCTTTAGCGCCACCGCCCGACTACCTCCCTTTGTAATCTGACTTGTGACCTTGGGCATGATCATCTCCTCTGGAGGACAGCCCTGGCTGGCCAGTTTAGGGCTTATAGTGATGGAATACATTTTATTTAGCTCCAATTGTGTGGTCTCCTCCTTCAACTCCGGACACTAACACTACTTCATAAAGATGACCATTCTTTATTGTCTACCCAGAGATTCTTGAATGACCTTTCTGATATTATTTTTCTCAATGTGTGTTTTCGGATTTTTTTCTCTCATTTTTTGATAATTTCATTCACCTTTTCCTTCATATATATTTGATCCTCAGTTTTATTACTTGTCTGTAAATCACTTCTACAGTGGTTTTATTTTGGGGCTTGTTTGTTTTTGTTGTTTTTCGTTTTGTTACTCTATTCTTTAGTTCAATGATTTCTATTTTACTTTTCAATTTTTTCAATATCATTGTTGAAACTGCCTTCCATTATATTTCTCATTTATTGGGTATAAGGTGTGTTCCATTTGAAGTCTTCATCGGGTAGGTTTTTCTGTTGTTGTTGTTGTTTTTTGGATTTTTTGGTGGGGGGTTTGTTTTGGTTCACACCCAGCAGCTCTCAGGGGTTACTCCTGGCAGGCTCAGGGGACCATATGGAATGCCGGGTTTCGAACCACCGACCTTCTGCATGCAAGGCAAATGCTTTACCTCTATGCTTTCTCTCCGGCCTCCATCAGGTAGTTTTGAAAGTTCAGATGCACTTGGAGTTTTCTACAGGCTTATGTGTCTATCTATTAGTGCAGTTGTATTTCTCAGTTTGTTATGCTTGATACTGAACAAGGACTAGGGTTAAGAATCCTTGTTCAAACAGGTCGATGTTTAAGGTTTATAATAGCAAACTCCAGATACAGCCTATTGTTCTGAGTTTTGTGCGGGTCTGAAGGTCAGGAATTTGTGGTCACAATTGCCCAGCAGCAGTAGCAGCAATAACATAGAGTATAGAAGTTTTACAGGCCTAGATTGAAGCAGATTTCTAACTTGTTAATGCCCATCTGTAGGAAGAAAAGTAGGGCGTCTTTTATGAATTCCTAGTTACAGTGACCAGTAGAAGTAAATGCACTGATTTATATTTGGATGAGTAACAGAATTTTGTGTTTATAAGCACCTTGCAGCAAATGTGGTACCAAAGTCTGAGTAATGTATTGAGATGGTAGTTTTTGAATATTTTATTATGCCAAATCTGACCAATGTTCCAAATGTACGAGTACCTGAACTACTCAAATCTTGTGTATTCCCCAGATCTCATAAGCAAGATTATAAAAAGATTAGAAAATCAATTAGGGTGCAGGAGCATTGGCGCTTAGTGGTAAGGCGTCTGCCTTGCCTGTGTGGTTCAATCCCCTGGTATCCCGTATGGTTCCCCAAGCCAGGAACAATTTCTGGGTGCATAGCCATGGATAACCCCTGATCACTGGGTGTGGCCTCGCCCCAAAACAACAACAACAACAACAACAACAAATCAATTAGGTGGTTATTAGTCAAAATGGAAGTTAGAGACATTCTCAAATGAGAGAGAACTAAAGTGTCCAGAAGAGAAGAGTCATGAGAGTCATTGTCAGTAACCTTCACTTTCTTTTTATGGAGTATGATCCTCAATCCTCTGTTTCCAAACTGTGCCTGCCTCTTCATTTTTGAGAATTCAGTGGCACTATCCTTGAATTTTTCAGGCCATGTTTGAACCTCCTTTGCCTTTTAATTTGAGACTTATCTAGTGCACAGTTAGACCTTCATATACCACACGAACAGTCAATTGAAATCAGTTTTCTCTGTGGGTTGCATCAATAGTAACCTCTTTCTCTTTTACAGTTTAGGATTAGAGGATATTTCTTCGTTCTTTCCTGCCAGCATGCATTCACAACTAATTGTGTATGGTTTGAATAACAAATTTGAATACACTTTGTTGTTTTGTTTTGTTTTGTTTTTGCTTTGTTTTCGGGCCATTCCCAGTGATGCTCAGGGGTTATTCCTGACTCTGAGTTCAAAAATCGCTCCTGGCTTGGGGAACCATATGGAATGACAGGGATCGAACTGAAGTCTGTCTGGGGTCAGCTGCAAGCAAGGCAAGCAAGCGCTCTACCTCCGCACTACCACTCCAGCCCCTGAATATACTTTGAATATCCCCGAATACACTTTGAATACCAAATTTGGATATACCTGGGAAGTAAGAAGTTTGAGCACTTAGGTCCACAATCAAATTAACAAGTCTGTGTGCCAAAGTCAGTTTTTTTTGTTTTTGTTTTTGTTTTACAGCCACACCCAGTGACCTCAGGGGTTACTCCTGGCTATTCGCTCAGAAAGGGCTCCTCCCTTGGGGGACCATATGGGATGCCTGGGATCAAACCGAGGACTGTCCTGGGTCAGCTGCATGCAAGGCAAATGTCCTACCACTGAGCTATAGCTCTGGCCCTGAGGTCAAACAGTTTTAAGAGTGACCTGGAGTTCAAGGTTAGCAGCCCCCAAATTAAATTGCTTTGATCACAAAGGACTAGGTGTGGCTGATAATCTGTGTGCAAGTTGGCTAAAAAGGAGCCTGGAGTTTCAGTCATTGAGTTTTAAAGATAGGAAGGGGAGATTGGCAAGTGTAGAGAGAGGGTGCATATTTGTGTTTTTGATGATATTTTGGTACTTTCTGGCTAGTTATTTATAGCTTGCTGAAATTCATGAGTAGCCTGGAAGGGTTATGTGTGTGGGCTATGCACAAGCAAGTGTCTCTTAGCCTTCTGCTTGCTTATATATGAATGTATGCTAAATATAAATATATCCTTGTATATATTTTACCCAGTAGTATTTGATAAAATTTTCATCTATAGCTTAATGATTTTAAAGACTTTTGTTAATATATATTAAATACTGTATATATGCTTATTTTGAGACTATGTTGTATCATTTTGGTCTTTTCATGTATTAATGCTATTGATTTGTTTATTTTTGGTAAGTTTAATTCTATTTTTCCTTTCTTTAAGTTGCTTATGTTTTTTCCTATATAATTTCCAAAAAAAATAAATAAAGGTCATTACTCATAAATAAACCTGCTAGTATTTGTTGAAATCTGCTGTGAATTGATAATAAAATCTGTATTACTTAATTTCCTCCTATACAAAAGTATCACAGGTCTTCACATTTCCATCTATTTTTGCTTTTTAGGCGTGTGGTAATTTTTTTTTTAAGTACGAATCATTCCTTTTAAAAGGAGTAATGTCTGTTTTATGTTTTATTACTCCCAAGCCTATAATTTGGAAAGTGTGTGCAAATATATAATCTGACATTAATACTTCCTCTTCTTTATGATGGGATAGCATACCTTCATGGAATGTCTTAATTTCTTCATTTCCTGCTGTTCCTTTTCTTTTTCATGTGTCTTCTGTCCAAAAATACATTACCATTTACCTTAAATTAATTGTATGATTGAAGGGAGACATTCTATCATGACCTATGCTGACTTTTACTGGTACTTTTTCTTGTTTTAGAAAGGATTTATCTTTTCCTTCTAAGAACGAGGTTGAACCATGTTTTAGGGCATAAAACTCTTTTTGCTATTTTTAAGACATAATATTTTGTAAATATATTTATTTAGTAAATATATTTATTTATTTTGTTATTTATTAAATATATTTATTTAGTTATTTTAAGACAGTATATTTACATACTTGATTTTCAGAAATGTTAGAATTGTCCTGAAAATTGTCAGAGCTAGTCTCTAACTTCTTAGTTCCAGCACATATTTCCGATTCTTTGTTTGTTTTAAAAAGCAAGTTTGGTATTTTCAGTCTAGAAGAAAAAAATACAACTGAAGTAAGTCTATAAGAGTAAAACTATTTAGTAGGGTTTTCCCCTAACTTCCCCTGCCTGAGGTATAGCTTGGGGCTATCTAACAGGTTTTAGACTTTGTCTATAGGTTTTCCCTTAGAGTTTTGACAGTCTGTTTTATGTGCCTATCACAGTCTTTTGTATTCCTTGATGTTTCTGCTCCTCTTCCTTGACTTCCTTCTCCTCCACTTCCTTAATTTTTCTAACTCTTATTTTAACCCCAATATTTCTCTAAATAAAACTATTTTCTTCACTATTTGTGTCCCCTGGAAATTCTTTTCAATTGTTTCATGGTTGGTGGTGTGCCACACTCAGCAATGTTTTTTTTTGTTTTGTTTTGTTTTTTTTTGGTTTTTGGGCCACACCCGGTGACGCTCAGGGGTTACTCCTGGCTATTCCCTCAGAAGTCGCTCCTGGCAGGCATGGGGACCATATGGGGAGCCGGGGGATCGAACCAAACCACCATCAGTCCTAGGTTAGCTCAGGCACCTTATCTCCAGCGCCACCGCCCGGCCCCACACTCAGCAATGTTTAGGGCTTACTCCTGTCTTGAATTCAGAAATCTCTACTGGTAGGCTCAGAGAGCCATATGGGTTGTCTTGTTAAACCAGGATCAGGTGCCGGCAAGGCAAATACCCTCCACTTGTACTTTGGCTGAGGCCTTTTGATATTCTTTTTTACAGAGGATATCAGCAAACCTGGAAAAATTGAGCAGAGTTTAGGAATGGTTTTCCTTTTCTAGCAAGGCCATCTTTTGGTCCAGCCTAATTGTACAATTCCCACAGAACATTAATTTCCACAGCAAGTGAATTAAGTGACTGCAGGCACAAGGCTGCCACTTACGTAAACATTATCATTCCTAATGTTCTAGCTGGTGCAGACTTTTTAGATTCTTGACCTCTAACGTCAATATTGCAAACAAGGGACCTGAGTTTACATGACCAAATTCAGAAAGAATTTCATATGAAAGAGGATGGGAAAAGAAAGAGGAAAGAGTAGGAAGAGCCTGGATTATAGGAGTCACCTCAAACAGGATTCAATATATTGTTTTATATTTTTTCCCCAATGAAGTTAAGGCTTTCTCTGTTTACAAAGAAAGCTGCCTTATAAATTCATCAAATGCAATACAACATTAAATGACCATGATTCCTATAACTATATAGGACAATCTAAGAAAAAATGAAATATATTAATATAATAATTAGTTTATACTTTACTTGGTAAATTAAAGAACATATATATTGAGGTTTATGGAGAAAATATTTAATATTGTTTAGAAAAAATTATATATACTAGTCTGATCCTTAGAGGTGGACAATGCCCATGGTGCTCCATGTTCTAAGCATGGCAGGGGACAGTGTCTAATACCAGGGATTGAACCAGGTTTGGGCATGTGAAAAGAAAGGTACTTAATCCCTATGCCATCTCTCTGACCTAAGGGCATGTTTTATAGGAGTCACTTATATTGTCTTCCATAGAAAATATAACTAGAGTATAAAAATATGAGGTAGCTCACAAATATAGAGAACAAATTAGCATTCCTCTTATTATCTTTGGCAAATACTTAGTCTTTCCCAGATTTATTTAATTGACTAAATATTGTTTTGTAGCTCTTTTTCTTTTTATTTATATGTTCTCTTTGTTTTGGAGCTATACCCAGCAATGTTAAGAGGACAATCCTGGATCAGTAATTCAGGAATTACTCCTGGCAGTGCTAAAGGGGATCATATGGGATACCATGAATTCATATTCTGCCAAAAACATGCAGGGTCTGCATCATATCAAATGTAATATCTCTTTGCTCTTGAGTCTTTTTTTTTTTATTTTTATGTATTTTTTGTGCCACAGTATCTAATTTTGCTTCAATTAGAATTGCTATGCATTTTAAATAATATGTTTGTCCTTGTAACCAAATCTTAAGAAAATGTTTTATAATTACTGTTCTCAATATTTCTAATAAATCTGTCAACTTTATACCTATGTTATTGGTTACAGATTTCAAAATGCATTTGAGAGTTTCTGGTATGCTTTATTAGGAGAATTTGGATTCTTCATAGAACAGATAATGAACTATACAATTAAGTGAAAAATAATTATGTAAGGTGTCACATTTGAATTGTAGTATATGATGCATAATGACATATATGAGGGAAGTATCATATAGACCATTTACATTAAAGACAATTCTGAAGGTCACATGTAGTGTTCACTTTATTCTAAAAAAGAAACTGCAAGTGTGCAGCTACCTTTATTCTGCACATCTGTAAGATTAAAAAATTAGTAAACTGTACTTATCTCTAAATATTCTATCTTACATGATATAAAAATGAATTCAAAAAATATCTAAATCAAAGATGTCATTTTTCTTCCATACTATTGAAATGATTTGATCTTAAAGTAGTAGGTTAATAACAACTCCTTGAATATATAGATGATAAGAAGGTAAATACAGTTAATGAGTGAGAAAAAGGGGTCCTTCATCTGTGATTCATGAAAATAAAATTTTAACTCTTTCTAGACTATCAAGTATTAGTGAGATATTCCACAGAATCTCATTACTGTAATTTGTAGCTGTTTTATACAACATCAAAACTAAAGTCATATGCTGATTGACTCAATTAAAATAGTCACATCTAAAAATAAACTTTAAAGGTTTAAATATGTGAATAAATTTTGGCATGAAATAACCTACTACTTTAAAGAAAACTCATATTGGAACAAATGAAATGTTGTTATACTGCAGAAATTTATTAATGCTTTCTGATGAAAAGGACTAGAATACTATGTTTTGTTTCAGGTTGTCTATTTTTACATGGTTTTAGAGATCCCCAAAGAGACTTAAAAATAGGAATTGGTTTAAATAATTGGAAAGTCATCTCTGCCACAAATTATGATGATTTCTTTGACTTTGAAGAATAAAGAACATTCTTAATATTGATTAATAGACAGCATAGTACATAGGTTCTAATTGCTGTAATTCTAAAGAAATCTGATGTCCCTGATTGCTTTGTGAAATGAAGGGTAACTTAAATTTAATGTGAATTTCTATTATAGCTGTGTCTACTAAAGTATAATAGATTTATAAACATAACTTGTGACTCAACTGAACATCTATATGTAGTGTATTTATTGTATTTCTATAAAATACCAGATCAAAATAATTAAATATTGCAAATACAAGTACTACAGTGAAAAGC
>PVKC010050841.1:0-10507 GCA_004027635.1 Crocidura indochinensis
CCCCCCACCTCTCAGTGTGAATCTGCCAGGAATTCAGATCTTGCCTCTCTTGGTCGGCCTTCTGCTGGAGGGCTCCTGGCCTGCTCCTGCTCAGGGCAGTCTCTGGAAGTCCTTTTCCCCTCCTCTGCCTCCAGCTTTACTGCTGTTCATCTCTTCAGTTGTCCTGGAAACTCAGTAAGTCTTGTCTCTGGGGGGATCATCCCATAACCAGTGGCCAGTTCATCCCTGTGGAGGACAGGGAGAGGTAGGTTCTTCCCAACCTCGGCCTCAAAAGAGTTAATTGGAAATGAATAATGTAGTCTGCTCGCAGAAAACATTCAGAGGGCAAGAAGGAAATGCCCACAGATATAGCGAGAGCAGTGGACTGTCCGCACGCATGGTTAAGAGCGCCCAGAGGGAAGTCCTGTTAATGTGCCTGGGCTCAGTTATACTTCCTGACTAGAGTTCTCTTGAGGAGGCTGTTGGTTAGAACAGTAGCTGGGTGTTGTCCATGTCTGAAGAGAAAAATAGGGCATCACGGCAGCTATGATTCTTTCCCTTGCAGATTTAGAAGGTGTGGGAATTTCAGGGTCTTCTGCTCTTTATTTACTATCTTACTCTTCTGTTATGTGTGATTCTCTTCTGCTATGTAATGGGAACAGGAGTAAACCCCAGTGGCCCTGTTCTCTTTCTTCATTGAAGGGTCCTTTGTTGGCTAAGTCAAGAGGCTTGGGTGTTCCCAAATTCATATGGAAATATGGAATTTTCTCACGCTAGACTTCATTGAGTTGTTCTGTACTTTTTTTGGTTGTTGGGGGATTGGAAACAGGGTGGGATGGGGGTGGTCAGTGTGGAAGCCAAGATGAGAGGAGAACTCAGAAAGTGACACTGTGCTGTTACATAAACTGGGTTTTGTTTTGCTCCACCTGCCGAGCTGATAGTTTTGTTCAGCCAGACAGGAAGTTCTTTGCAGGAATCTTTCCAAGGGCAATAGAACTAGCCACTTTTGGGTCCCTGAACTCTCCTTGGGCTGTGTCCTCCTGTGGGGGTCCCCCCATCACATCTGACCTATGAATGTATGTGCTCATCTGAAACCAAGAGACGCCTCAGGACATTATAACTTCTGTATAGGATAAGTGTAACACCAATGTCATTAAATACTGTAACCTGACATTGAAAACTGTGATGGAGGAGAACCTTTCCTGAGACCTTGAAGGAAGACTTTGAACTTAGACAAATTAATGTGCCTGGAGCCTGCAGTTGGTCTTATAGCAGGAGCTTTGTGGGTAGGGACACCCTTTTTTTTAAGACCAAAAGATTTTTCTTTCTAATTTTCCAACTTTTGCTGAGCCTATGCAAAATTATGCCATCCCTTTTATTTTTTAGAGATGTGAGGTCCTCCCCTTAATAAACTTACTTTCCCTTAGGGTGTAAATTAAGGGAGATGTGGTATTAATTGGATTGTGGGATTAATTAGATCACATCACACTCAGTATATTACTTGTTACTCATTGGTTGGGAACATCTTTGAATGTAGCACCTTGGATTGGTGTTTAGACCACCTATCCCACCTCTGGGGGTGGCCTGTTCCTTCCTAATACTTAGATTTTCAGGAAAATACTTTGTTGTGTTTCAGGACTTCCATGGAGCTTTCTGCTTTTTAGGGGTTGAGACTTAGTGTTGGAATTCCTGAATCCGAGTGAGAGTGAGTGAGAGTGTGTGTGTGCGTGTGCGTGTGTATGTGTGTTTTCAGATTGATGTTTGCTTCCAGATCCAAGTCTTTCCAGTGTCCTGGCTTTAGAATCTGAGTTTTGATTCTATATACTCATCCACCTGAGACACTGCTGTGTTGTTCAGGTGCAGTTCAGGTGCTGTGTCATTCAGGTGCAGTTCATTTCATCTTCAGCATCTAACCCAGTGTGTTGGGAAGCAGAGTGGTTAAGGATTGCGCTTCAGATGGGAAATGAGCTGTGCTGGCGGCTCATTGGATGCTTCTGAGATGTCCCTAGATGGGGTTGTTGCATAGTTTTATATAATCCAGTGTGCTTGGAGGACAGGGTCTGTATGACTCTAGAGTCCTGCCTCTCTTTGTGGGAGTCCCTTGCCTCCTCTGAGCCAGAGAAATAGGTAAGGAAAGGTTCACTTGGGAGACTAACTGTTGCTCCCCTCAGTAAGTATACTCCCCTATCCCTCCCCGTGGATCCTGCCCAAACTGGAATCCACGTCTCTGTTACACTCATTCTTTTTCTTTCTTTTTTTTTTGGTTTTTGGGCCACACCCGGTGATGCTCAGGGGTTACTCCTGGCTATTCGCTCAGAAGTCGCTCCTGGCAGGCACAGGGGACCATATGGGGAACCGGGGGATCGAACCGTGGTCGGTCCTGGGTTAGCGCAAGCACCTTATCTCCAGCGCCACTGCCCGGCCCCTCATTCTTTTTTTTTTTTTTTTTTTTTTTTTTTTTTTTTTTTTTTTTTTTTTTTCTTTTTTTTCTTTTTTCTTTTTGGGCCATACCCGGGGCGGTGCTCAGGGATTACTCCTGGCTCAGAAATAGCTCCTGGCAGGCACAGGGGACCATATGGGACACCGGGATTCGAACCAACCACCAACCACCAACCACCTTTGGTCCTGGAACAGCTGCTTGCAAGGCAAACGCCTATGTGCTATCTCTCCGGGCCCATCTGTTGCACTCATTCTAATGAACATGTGTTCGGGGTCAGGAAACTTCACAGACCCTCTGGCTTCACTGTGTTTCTGGAAGGATTAAGACCTGTTGCTCAAACTTATGCTTTCCTTTCTGCTTCTAAAGGCTCATGGGCTCATGGGGGCTTATTGATTAAGTGGAGTGGATACTGTTATCCCTGTTCTCTAATTGAGGAGATTGAGACCAGTGAGGTGAAACAAGTTACCCCAGTCATTGGGCTACAGTGTTCCAGAATCAGGCCTGGCTTCTAGCGGGATGTACTGCTGTGGTACAGCGCAGCAGAGCACATTTGGTATGGTGTATCGTGGGCACTCTAGATGCTTTCCAAGAGACAGACCAGGCCCTGCCACATGGTGCCCTTCTACCAAGGTCTTGGCATGAGAAGTGTCTCCATTAGGTCGGCGTGTCTGATAGACCACCTGGCAGTCCCCAGCTGCCCATGTAGTGCCAAACCAGTTGGAAGCCTTTACTTAGAAAGAAAAGGGTGGAACAAACGTGCTAACACCACCTAATAATCAGTGAACAGGAGTTTTCTACTTCGTGTCTCTACTACCTGCTTGCCGGCCATCCTTTCAGTGTCTTTGTATTCTGGTAAGTGGCAGGTGTTGCTAGAAATGAGTGGATACTAGGGAGAGATATGGAGGGCACTGGACGTGGACACTGAATCAGGCCTGTGCCACACTGGTTCTTGCCCTGGGCTCTCCTTTTGACCTCATCATAGGCCTATGTCATGCACTGAGGGGACAGGGAACAAAATAGAGTCCCAGAGTCCCCAGAACTAATGGTTGTTCTGGAACTATTAATAGATGAGGCTCACACCCAGTGGTATTTACAGACCACAACAGAAGCATGTCCATGAATTTGGGGAGCAGATCTGAGTTCATAGAAGGCATGGAGAGGAGTGGTGGTAGGTGGAGGGGCCAGCTGGTTCCGGGAGCTAGTTGTCAGAGCTGTTCATTCTGTCTCATGTCCTGCCTCTTTCCACATGTGTCTTCTTGCTCCCTGGCTGTGTGTTTGCAAAGGGTTTGTCTGTATTATTTTGCTGAACTGCCTGGGAACAAAATTTAAACCTGAGGATGTTTTTTTTCGTTTTAAAGTGAAACAAGATAATTTTATTGAACCAAGCTTACTTAGAAAGATATGAGGGGAGAAAAAGAAGGAATACATGTTACACATGTTCGAGAGAGAACACAGGCTTTTCCAGAGTGGATAAAAGCAAGTAATAAAGACAGGCAAGTGAGATATGTATTCAAGTGAGCATGGGCTTGAAGAACAAGCCTGAGTGTTTTCTTCAAGGAGTTGTAAAGTTACAAAACTTAACCTGTGCTAACAAACTCTATGGCAACAGCATGTGTTTTTGGAAATACAGGTTTCTGGATGATACTGGAATCTGGAATTAGGTGCATGTGAGCAAATGAAGGGTTATTTGGTGGGTTCCACCCTCTCAGAACACAAACATACAGTAATGTGATTGAGTGTTTGTTTTTGGCCCCTTTTGAAGTTTCCTTAAAGGTACACTAGTAAAAAGAATAATGACATTTTCTCCAACCTTTTATTAGCATGAAGAAAAGCAAAGGGTGTGGAATCACTGTGTTGGATAAATATTTTGGCTAAAATCACTCTTGGACCAGAGCTGATGTCCCCAACAGAAAATGAAGTTGCATGATAATGAGAATAAATATGAAATGACATAAAATGTTACTGACCTCATGTGTTTGTTAGAATGAAACAGTCTCTTTCAAAAACTTCCAGCATAGGGTGAAAAAAGTGTCTCACCCTTCTGACCTTCTGAGCCCTGAGCCACCTAACGCCATATTTGCTGCCCTCAGCCATACTTTTTTTGGGTGACGGGGTTACACACCCAGCAGTGCTCTGGGGTTACTCCTGGCTCTATGCTCAGAAATCACTCCTGGCAGGCTCGGGGGACTGTAGGGGATGCTGGGATTTGAACCACTGTCCTGCATGCAAGACAAATGCCTTACTCCATGCTATCTCTCTGGCCTCAGCCATATCTTTTTTGTACCTGTACCTGAGAAATGACAGTTCAGGTAAGGGTTTCTGCTAAGAACTTTCATTCTGTAAAAACTTTTTAGAAGGAACTTTGTCCTTTTTGGATGGGACCACTCCCAGCTGTGTTCTAGGCCCTAGATCCATATGCTGGATATGGATAGTGTAGCTGGAGTATATGTTGGAGGGGTATGAACTCCGGGCTCTGCACAAATTGGACATGTGCTTTGCCACTTGGACTGTCTCCCTAATTCTGGAAGGAGTTTTGCACTTGTAATGATGGGTATCGTGGGTCTCAGCATGTTGCCTTTGAAAGGCTCAGTGACTATTCTAAGTCATGATTTTGATCAGTTTTTTTTTTGTTTGTTTGTTTTTTTGTTTTGTTTTTAGGCCACAACCAGTGATGCTCAGGGGTTACTCCTTGCTATGTGCTCAGAAATCGCTCCTGGTCTGGGAGACCATATGGGACGCTGAGGGATCAAACTGTGGTCTGTCCTAGTCAGCCGCGTGCAAGGCAAATGCCCTACTGCTGTGCCACTGCTCCGGCCCCTTGACCAGGTTTTGAATAAATTTTTAGTGTCCACATAATGACTATGAGGACTTGTGTTGTTTTGTCAGGCTGGAGTGGTAGCCTGTGTCAAAAGGAGGAAGAGAGAGAGAGAATCTCTGTGAAGTGTTGGAGTGATGTGCCTGCGAGCAGCTTCCTCCTCAGGTGGATGGAGAGGCACCCCCCTCCCCCGTTTAGCCTCACCCACCCTGTTGCAGGGGGCTGATGCGGTTTCATGGAAGATATTGCAGCAGCTCTCAAATAAGGAACTAGGTGCTGCATGCAGTTCCTGTCAGAAGATACAAAGCTTCTGTTGGGAGGGCTGGCCTCAACATCTCTCCTCCCCCTGGAGTATGTATGGGGCTTGGGCCAGAAGAGGATGGGCTTGAGATATTCGGGATGCTGGGCCATCAATAAGTGAGTACCAGCTGCTTGGCTCTCAGTCTTTGTCACTTGTTCTTTGCCATTCTGTGTCTGTTCTGTGTGTTCTTGGGCAGCATCGGCTTTCAGGATGCACCTGTGTGTGCGCCAAGAAGTCTCTGTTCTGCCCCATCACACTGCACTCCCTCCTGTCTCTTAGGGAGTGCCCTGGAGCCTATGAGCTATATCAGTTCCTGGCACCATTGTGCTGGCTCCTGTCAGCAGCAGGTGCCCATCTGGAAGGGAATCTGCCGTTAAGAAAGGAGTTCTTTATTTTTCCTCTCCTTTCCTGATTTTTGGGCCATACCCAGTTTTGCTCAGCGCTGTCTCCTGACTCTGTACTCAGGTGTCACTCATTACTATTCTTTGGGGACCCTCTGAAGTTCTGGGACTCAAATCTGGGCTGGTCACATACAAGTACCTTAACCTGTACTGTTGGTCCAGCCAAGAGAATTCTTTGCAGTAGCTGCCCTTGGACCTACGTGCTTTGTAGTGGCTGTCCGGGTCTTGCCTTCATCCCTTCCTCTGTGCACACTTGCCACATTTTGCTTCTAACTTTACTCTTAGCTTACAGATTGAACTTACAGATTGCTTGGGGTGAATTTAGAAGCTTGCACATTAGCCTCTCAGCTGGTTTACCAAACCTTGGTTCTGCAGCTATTTGTAGACTGGGCCACATTACTGAGGAGATTAAATGGTTTTAATGCTGAAAGTGCTTGGCAAAGTTGGGCCTACTTCCTTGAGGATTAGTTCCAATGGAGTAGTGACTTCTTTTGTTTCACACTGAAGTCAGGGAATGCTGTTTGTGTCATGGCTGCCCATCATTGGCTTTCCATCATTGGCTCTCCTGATGTTACAGGAATATAAAAAAATCAGTTTAAAAATAAGGGGCCAGAGCAGTGTCATAAGCGGTAGGGTGCTTGTGTTGCATGCGCTAACCTAGGATGGACTGGGGTTTGATCCCCTGGTGTCTCATATGATCCCCTAAGCCAGGAGTGATTTCTGAGCGCATAGCCAGGAGTAACCCCTGAGCATCACTGGGTGTGGCCCAAAAACCTAAAAAAATTTTTTTTTTTTTTTTTTTTTTTGGTTTTTGGGTCACACCTGGCAGTGCTCAGGGGTTACTCCTGGCTCCATGCTCAGAAATTGCTCCTGGCAGGCACGGGGGACCATATGGGGCACCGGGATTCGAACCCATGACCTTTTGCATGAAAGGCAAATGCCTTACCTCCATGCTATCTCCCGGGCCCCAAAACCTAAAAAATTTTTTAAAAATAAATCAATTAAATAAACTCAGCATCTAGATTATGTCCAGTTCACCCTTCACAATACAGTTACCTGCATCAGGAAAGAAATTTTACCTTTGCCCGTGAAAATACACCTAGTGGAAGGGGTGTTTTGTCCAGGGCATCATTTTCTGGGGCCTGTCTTTCTTCTCCCTCAACATGAAGAATGTAGAAGATGATTTCTTTTTTTTTTTTTTTTTTTTTGGGTCACACCCGGCAGTGCTCAGGGGTTACTCCTGGCTCCATGCTCAGAAATTGCTCCTGGCAGGCAAGGGGGACCATATGGGGCACCGGGATTCAAACCAATGATCTTTTGCATGAAAGGCAAACGCCTTACCTCCATGCTATCTCCTGGGCCCCAGATGATTTCTATAATCTGTAGTCCTTGTCTATTCAAAAGGTTAGGGCCAACTCACATTCTTTGTCACAGTTCCTGATTAGACAAAGGGGAAATCCATTGAGGAGGTTAGAACTGTTTGGTTTTGGTTTGCTGGGGTAGTACTGGGAGTAGATCCCAGAACCTGTCCTGAGAGCCCACTTTGCAGCTGCATCTCTGGCCCTGAATTTTCATACTGACTTTACATAAATTGGTTGTCATAGGATTAATGTTTTGTATTATCCACGTTTCATTTTTCTCTGGCAATTAATTTTTAGAGGGTAATTTATCCCTCTTCTCTGGTGAATTGGAAAAGTTAAAATAAATCTGGAAACTTCCCTCTGATCCACTTATTTATTGTATAGTGCTTGGGCGTTAGAGAATTGATGTGTCATAAGTTTCTGTAGAAACTGCAAATCAGAGAAAGAGACTTGAGGAAAAGTCAGGTGGAGCCTCTGGAAAAGACTTTCTTTTTTGGGTTGTTTTGTTTATTGTGCCTGTTTCTAAGTGACCATTTGCACCCCTGTGTTGGGAAGTGTTCCAGCAGGATCCTGGTCTGTAAACATACTCTAGCCTATTGGATGGGTTTAGTGTGAGTCAAGTGCTGCCTGCCCCAGGTGGGCCTCAAGGAGTGTCAGGACAGGAAGGACAGTGATCACCTTACTGGGCTAAACTCATGGTTTCCTCTGAGCCAAGGCCTGTCTCCAGGAGGCTGCTTCTCGACCTCCACCTCGCCCTTTTCCACCCTCCCCCATTCCATGGAGCATTCCATTTCCCCATAGCAGCTCTTTCATCTTTCTTTTCCTTTTCTTTTCTTTTTTGGAGGACAGGGGCCCACACTCTTTCTTATCAGGTGTATCCTTTTGGAATGATTTTACCCACCTATATGATTTCCTTCAAGTTTCACAAGATTTTCTGTAAACATTTCTAGTTCTTTCCCTGGTCTGGAATTCGGTTCACGTTTGCCTTTCATGCAAAAGGTCATCGGTTCGAATCCCAGTGCCCCATATGGTCCCCCTTGCCTGCCAGGAGCAATTTCTGAGCATGGAGCCAGGAGTAACCCCTGAGCACTGCCGGATGTGACCCAAAAACCAAAAAAAAAAAAACAAAAAAACAACAAAAACAAAACAAACAAAAAAAAAACAATGATGATGTTCTTTCCTTTGAAATAATGCCATCTGCCGTCCATGTCTTTAGCCTGTTAAGGAGCATCAGGTATTTGTGTGCAGAAGACCCAGAGCAGTTAGTGAGTCTGTGACTGTCCCAGGTTTGCCTTATAGATGAGATCAGAAACCAGACTCTCATCCCATACAGACTGTGCTTGCCCACTCAGCTGATAGCCTCCATGTGGGTTCAGGTGCAGAAGCATGGCCCACTAAGCAGCACTCACACTGCCAACTTGTTGCTTTGGTGAGGCCAGAAGTCTGTGCCACTGGCAGGACCACTTGGAAGCAGCTCTCAGCATACTTGCTTTGTTCACTGTGCTCCCAATGGAAAGGCAGAAGAGAAAGGTACTCAGTGTGATGACCCACAGATGGTACCCTCATGACCAGTCACATTGTACAGAGGTCTAGAACCTTCATTCCACCCTTCCCCCCACAATGCGTCTAAAGGCGCCAACTTTATTCCAGCCATCTCCACTGTTGTGACTGAGCAGATACGGAGAGCTCTGTGTGTTGGCTTGAGAGGGGAACTCAGATTCTGACTCTGTGTGCCATGCTGGGACCTGGTATGAGGCATTGACACTGGCCAGGGTCCTATGCAGGCCCCTTCTTGGCTGCCCTATTTCTGGTGGCTGGTGGCTGTCTGGGTGCCCAGAATACATACTTGGCTGCTTTCATCTAGCAAGTCCACTCACTGCCACTGTATGATGGTGCTTCCAGCTACAACATGGAATCTGTTTGCCTTGCATTGTTACCATCATTAAAGCCACCCTCTCCTTTTGGTGGCATATCCACTAGTAATAACATTGCATGTCAGTGAAACACCAAATGAGATGGTTAAACATCTGACAAGAGTGAAACTTCTCTATGGCTTTTGCTCCCTGTAGCTATGTCTGTGACATCAGCGACCACAAGACCAGGTGGACCTCAGAGATTTGGATCCATTCTTGGTGTTTGTGGGTCTCAGCGGGTCCCTGTGTTATTAGCTCGGGTGGTATCCTTCCAGCAATCCTTCTTCCTGCTGCTGCCCAGCCTGTTCCCTGGGGTCTCATAGCACTGGACTGTAGGGGGAGGGAGAACAGGCATTCAGGGCAGCCTGGAAGGGAGTGGGTTTGGTGGGCTGGGCCTCTTTTCGGCTTTCTCTGGTTTCCACCCAGGGAACTGTGCGCTGCCTTTCCTGCCCCTCTTGGGCCAGGGTGACACTGAGCAACATGGCGACAGCCCCCGAGTGGCCAAATAAACCTATAATGACACAAATAAACCTATAATCCTTCACACACACGCACAGCCCCACCACCAATTTTATTTCCCCCTAAGTCTTGAAGTTCCTGGAATGAAGTGCTGATTCTGAACAGGATTTAGTAGTATAAGGCCTTTGTCATAATTCTTCCTGTTATAAAGGTACTTTTGTTTGTTTGTTTGTTTGTTTGGTTTCACTTTTTGGGCCATACTGGGCAGTGCCAGAGAGCTACCCATGATGTGATGCCTGAGATTGGGCTGGAACTTTTGCTTGTAATGCTGTCCACCAGTCCTTTGAGAGATGGCTCTTCCTTTCTTAGGGCCATCAGCTGCAAGTGGCAGAATCTGGCTTGGTGAAACCACAGCTGTCACCAACCCGTTATTCTTAGGATTATGGTCAGAAGTATCGCCATCTGGGGACCTCCATTTGCTCACATATGACCCCTGAACGGGGCACTGAACCAGCGTCTGGAACAGTCATGATGCCGAGAGTGGGGTCCCCTACGAGGTGGTGCGTGCGTGCGTGCGTGTGTACGTGTGTGTGTGTGTGTGTGTGTGTGTGTGTGTGTGTGTGTGTGTGTGTGTGTGTTAACCAGCTGGTTTGTTTTTCAGGGAGGGTACAGGGGAACCTGACTCCTGGAGCTGCCTCTCCCATGAGGTGCCCTGCGGGAGCTGTTCCCTAAGGCACCGCCGAGACCTGGACATCTATACCTTGACCTCTGAGCCTGGAGCGCACCACGGGCCCACCTCGCTACCAGATGGCTGCACGGAACATGTTTTTAAGCTTAG
>PVKC010050842.1:0-10511 GCA_004027635.1 Crocidura indochinensis
GGGCCCTGGGTTCTAGTATTGACATACTCTGCTTCTACATAGCAGAATCTTCCCAGAGAGATAGAGCAGTGAGTGCTTGGGCCTTGTCTTAGCTCCTTAGCCCAAATATCCTTGGAGGATGCTCTCAGTGGAAGATTCTTTGGATCAATGCAGAGATTTAAGTTTGTATAGTTTCCCAAAGGCTGGTATCCTTCTTCTTCACACGTAAATGTCTCTCTGTCCAAGTGATGAAAACCTCTCTGAGATGGTTTGAATTTAACCACGAATAGTTAGAATGGACTGATGTTTATAGTCTAGCCTGGCTGCTCTCCTCTCAGCCTTCTGTGCCAATAACTGTGCAGTTCACCTCAGGATCTGAAAGGGTGATCAATACGGAAATCACCTGGGATTCTTCGTGAGTCAGAGTTTGGAAATCACATTAGTAACTCCTAAGCGAAGCAACTGGTTGTTTGTTTGTGGAGTATTTTTCCCCCAGCCATTATAAACAATCTCTTCCTTGCTTAGCATGAGAAGTCTGCCAACTTTTTAAAAGCAGTTGGCCTTCAGAGACCCAAGTTGCAGGGCTCAGATATTGCCAGTGCTTTGCATCTGGGTGAGGTTTCACTGTGATGTCAGGTCTGGGCTGTGTGCCTGCCTGCACAGGTGAAGTTGAATATCTCTCCTGTTAGAAGAAAACAAAAGACAGGCCCTTTAGAAGGAGGGGTGGAGAGAGAACCAAGCTCCACAGCAGCCTGGAACTTACCTAGTTCCAGGTACCATTCTGTGAACCACTGGACAAGGGAGTCCAGAGGAAAGGCAAAGGGTACATGTCGAGTGTTTCTTCCTGGAGAATGGTTTTTAGCAGACCAGCACTTTGTCTTTATGATCCCACTCTGGATTCTCGGAACCTTTCACTTTGGGGTACAGCCCTGTCCACCTCCAGTGACGAAATTTTTCAAACCCATAGATGCTAAGTGCCTGCCCTGGAAGGATTTCAGATAAACTGTGAATTGAATGACTGAAATGACAGATGATGTCAAAGTCATGATCTGTATTCACTTTAGTGAGGCAGATTAAAAAATTCAAGGAAAGAACTTGGCAGAAACCAGGGCCATCCAGGAATGCTTCAGGAAAGTGGCACAGCAAAGTTTCTCTCCCTGATTCCATACTCACCAGTCTCCCCGCCCCCATCCCAGTTTCACCCCCACAGTATGAGTAATCTTGTCAGACTTCAGACTCCAGTCACTTCTCCAAGCTTACATACAGTCTTGTCTTCAAAAAAGTCAAATGCTGCTTTCCAGTATAGCTAAGGCAGGAAGCAGGAAGTTTACCTCAGTGCCCTAAAATGAGGGGTGTATAGGAAAATAAAAATAATTGTTAAGATTTTTATGAGTGTTCGCTGTGTTTGGAGCACAGTTCGAAGAGCTGCTTTCTACAATTAGCTGTTTGTTTGGCCCGAGCACAGTGGTACCAACCATGTTTTGATGTTTATGGAGTCTGACAATTTGGGCTTGGCTTCTAGTACATTTGCTTAGAAATCTCTTTGCCCTTCATCTACATCTAAGGCCACAGTTTTTTAAATGGTCTATTTATTATTGCAAATGTAATGAGAAATAGGATTCTTCCACCCCCCCCCTTTCATGTTGCTGCCAAAGTGATATTTTTTTTAATCTTTCCATCTCCCACTATCGTGGTCTGTGAGTAGCTTGCGCCATTTAGTGGAAGGTAATAGAGGACTGGGAAAGGTTTTCAGTCTTATCCTAATCCCTCTGGGTTAAAAGATCAAGTTTAGTAGGAATTGACTGCAAATAGAGACTGGCTGGCTTTTATTGAATTTAAATGAAGAAAGCAGCTTTACTTAAGTGGTTTTGCTATTATTATTATTATTTTTTAAATTAAATGTCACAGTTCCTAAATGCTGGTGGCTTTTCTTGTTAAATTTTTCAGTTGTGATTTTCCATTGGCTTTGCATTTCTTTGAAATGGACATAATTGAACTCTGAAAATAGCTTCTAACTGAATATATTATTGTTTCAAAGAAAATATAAGCAGGCAACCCAAACAAGCCCTGGGGCTAGCTGCCAGGCTTCCCTCTAGGTCTAAAAACCTAATGGCCACATGCAAAGCACAGGATTTCTTTGCCTAAAACTTTTCTACAAGCAAGATTGGGAGAGCATCATCTATTATGTACAATGCTTTTTAATTAGCTTTGGAAGTGAAGCACTCTAACCTAACACAGGTTATTGTAGTTGCTACATACAAAACAAGTGCTCAAATTCCTCTCAAGAATGTTTTCCATTAGAAAAAGAGTAAGATGAGATAGAAACACTTAACATTTCTGAAGGATGGTCTTGATCTGTGAGCCAGGCCCTGAGATTTTTCTGTGAAGCCTGAAATGGCCAAGTACGTGTCTCTTACCTTCTTCTTTTATGATTCTCTCCATGTAGAAGCTAAGCTGTGACTTGTTGGTGGTGATACATGCATATAACTGTGAGGCTCCTTGTAGTATCATTTTGCACCCGTACTCTATAGAGAATGTGTATGCACAGATGAGTATGCAATGAAAAGACGCAGCTTTTCATCTTTTCCAGTTTCCTAACTTTGAAATTTCCCAAGTTAGCATGAAGGATTCTTGACTCTGCCCCTTTTTCCCTTTGACCTCAGCTGATAACTGAGTAGTCAGTGGATTTATATCCCCACTAAATTGGCAAGTAGACAATATACATAAAGCCCCAAATATCTTCTCTTGGCTGGCTTGAGGAAGTGCCTCCAGGGCTGGTAGGGAGCTTGCCTGACATGCAGCCAACCCAGATTCAATCCCTAGCACCCAGTGTGGTCCCTGAGCTCTGTTAGAGATTATCCCTGATCAGAGTCAGGAGTAAGCCCTGAGCATCACCAGGTATACCTTCCTCAAAAAATAAGAAATAAAATGCCTACAAGAATAGTTATTTCTTCAGTAATCTCTCTTAATCCTTTCAAAAATCCTATTTCCGGGGTCAGAATGGCAGTGCAAGTGGTAGGGCATTTGCCTTGCATGCACTAACCTAGGACAACCTCCTATGGGTTCATAAACAAGATATTGTCGGCCATGTCACCAACAATTAACATTTTAGCAAGGTACATAGAGTGCTCATAGAAGTGCTGCTCAAGAGACTATTGGGACACCAAGAGACTGGAAATTATTTATCTGGCCTCTGTTCCTGTGTACACAACATATGAGAAGGAGTCAGGGATTCATTTTACTCACACTTGTATGTCCAAAATAAAAAGCATGAATTAAATCACACGTTCGATTTAACGCCAGCTCTCCTCCAAAGGGGCCACCACAGTTGTTATAGCAGGGAGGGTGCTTGCCTTGAAAGTCGCCAACCTGAGTTCAATTCTCTCCATTCTGGGCCCTGAGCCCTGGCCATGGCAAAACAAACAAAATAACTTATCAAAAAGTTTCTAGTATCATAGTTGAGTAAGAAAGTAAAAATCTAGGGGCCGGAGTGGTGGTGCAAGCAGTGAGGCGTCTGCCTTGCCAGAGCTAGCCTAAGACGGGCCGCGGTTCGATCCCCCGGCATCCCACATGGTCCCTACAAGCCAGGAGCGATTTCTGAGCGCATAGCCAGGAGTGGCCCCAGAGTGTCGCCAGGTGTGGCCCCAAAACAGAAAAGAAAAAAAAGTAAAAATCTAAATTATCTTACTAGATGGCATCACAAATTTTGTCATAAAAGGAAAAAAAAGAAACACAAAAGATTTAACTCCTGTTGAGAATTGAAACCGAACCTTTTACCTCATGATACCTGTATTTTTCAGTGCATCCCTCCTGTGGGAATTCTTCAGCTATTGATGCCAATGGTCCATTACCATAGCTGAAGGGTAAGCCCCAGCACCCCAGTGGTAGCTCAGCTAAAGGGGAAGACAGGGTCAGAAGACCTGTGATGTGGAGCACTTTAATGAACGAAGAATCCAGCTTGTTTTATTTCAGGCTCAACATCTTCCCCTCACAGCTTGAAATAATGACATGAATTCTAAACTACGCTCACTGTGCATTACACATCACCTAGGTATTAAGTTTTATCAGTCACAGCTTTGTAAATGAGGTCCTGTTTTAATAGCACGGCAGAAACTTGCTAGTTACAAAGAAGCTTGGGTACCCTTTAAATAGGTGGATTGTATGGTGTGTGAATTATAGCTCTG
Organism: Crocidura indochinensis; assembly: GCA_004027635.1. Classification (NCBI taxonomy): domain Eukaryota; kingdom Metazoa; phylum Chordata; class Mammalia; order Eulipotyphla; family Soricidae; genus Crocidura; species Crocidura indochinensis. Next base: position 4,164 of record PVKC010050842.1, read on the forward strand.
TAAAGATATTTTTTTACAACAGCTCAGGATGGATGCTTTGGCCAAATGTGGGTATTGTACTTTGCACTGACTTCAGTAACCATCCTTCTCCCTCCCACCCTGCCATTCATTTTTTGATTAAAGTAATTTTATGATATACTGCATTGCTCTTAGTGAAGAGTGCAAGGTTCTGTGTCAAATACAATGGCAGGCACTGTTTGGGGAATTCAGAAGCAATTGAAGTTCCTATCCCTGCCTTCCACAGAAATGTGATGAGATTTCAGCCTAGAAGAGAGAAGCAGGAAGTGGATGCAGTGGGTAGCTAGAACAATAGTACAGTGGGCAAGGAGCTTGCCTTGCTCAAAGCCAACGTAAGCTTTAATGCTGGGGTTTAGTCCCCAGCATCCTATATGATCCCCTGAGTCCTCCAGGAGAGATTCCTTTGTGCAGAGCCAGGAGTAATCCCTGAGCATCACTGAATGTCACCGAAAAGCAAAAGGAAAAAAAAAAAAGAAAGAAATTTTGCAAAATTGGACCTATGTGCATATCTTTTGGGTGATTTTTATTGTTTGGTTTGAGGACTATGTTTGTATTTTATAACCCTGTGTGTTGTTTGTAGAAGTAGCTTGTGGTAAACTATACCTGTTAAAATTCATTCTGTCTTCTTCTACTCATAGTTACTGCAACCCAGAAGTTTTCAATAAGGAAAACCTTTTCAACAGCCTGAACTATGACGTTGCCGCCAAGAAGAGAAAGAAGGATATACTCAACAGCAAAGCCAAAACGCAGTGTAAGCTCTTAGTCTAGAATTTCAGACATCTGTCTAAGCATCCTGATGATGTTTGGGGGTGGGAGGGCATCAGGTCGCACCTCACCTATTAGACTGTGCTTTCATATTTCCTCTGCTATTGGCAGAGATGCTGGACTTTGCTCTCAGAAGTCTACAAGGGCATATTATAAGCCAGACTCACAGGTTCTTTTATTTTTAAGCATTTTATTTATTAATTGATGTTTTTGGGGCCACATCTGGTGATGCTCAAGGGTTATTCCTGACTCTGTGCTCAGAAATCGCTCCTGGCAAGCTCAGGGGACCATATGAGATGCCAGAAATCAACCAGGTCTGTCCCTGGTCAGCCGCATGCAAGGCAAATGCCTTACCACTGTGCTATCTCTCTGGCCCCCAGATTCACAGGTTCTAAAAATTTTGTTTCTACGTCAGTCGATGCTAGTTGGGGTTCCATCCACCCACTGCTTTTCATGTATAGCTTGACAGTTAACTGGCTTCTCACACATGACATAATCAACTGACTCAGTTCTGGTATGTGCTTTTCTTAATTTTGAACTGTAATTTAAGACTTTGGAGATAGATTTGTTTCTCCCTCTTGTATAAATATCATTAACATTTCTAAAGGCTGTATGTGTGAACTCTATAAAGTTCTATTAATAAGCTGGAATTGGTGGTGGGAAGGTTGCACGGCTGAAGGAATGTTCTTTTTTATAACTGAAACCCAACTACAAACATGTTTGTAATCATGGTACTTAAATAAAGATGTTATTTTAAAAAATAAACTGGCAGGACCAGAGAGATAGCACAGCAGTAGGGCATTTGCCTTGCATTCAGCTGGCCCAGGACAGATCGGGGTTCAAATCCCAGAATCCCATATGGTCCCCCGAGCCTTCCCGGAGCAATTTCTGAACATAGAGCCAGGAGTAACCCCTGAGCACCACTGGGTGTGACCCAAAAACCAAAATTAAAAAAAAAAAGCTGGAATTTAACCCATCTGTACTGTATAGTTTCCTCATACTGTTTTATTTCTGTTCTTGATGGCATGTATGAATTGTAGACTTGGCTTTGAAAAAAATGAACTTGTACTTTGATATTCATTGTTTTGTGGGGAGAGTGGGGCTGAATTTACCTTGAAGCTTTGGTTTACTAAATCTGCCAATGATTTGGAGTGCTTCAAAGAAAAATTTTAGCTCTAGTATAACAGAAATTACAAACAAACTTGCATCCTCTTGAATCATCAGTAAAGTTTTTGTCATTTTTGTCAAAAATGTTTATACTTGAATTAAAATGGAAAAGAAAGTTTAAATCTTGTCACAATACAAATATTAAAGCTGCATTTTTTGGTCTTTATAGATTTCCATCAAGAAAAATGGATCTATGTTCACAAAGGAAGTACTAAAGAGGTGAGCTTCCACTGGATTAAAATGTATGCTTTGCCTTAGGCCTTGATCCATATAGCAATGTTAGTGGGGAGGGAGGGGTGAACAGAAATAGCATACTAAGCAAGACTGTTTTATTAGGTATGGTAGAAGCTAGCAACACACTTCCCAACTATATGAGTTTGGTTGCACAGAGAGAAAAGTAAGTGATTTTTATTCAGTGTTGTACACAAAAGTACTTTATAAAGGTTAGTAGGCCTGTCTCAAATGTATAGTTTAAAAGCCCTGGCCTTATTCTCATGACTGTGCCTCCTTTTCTATTCTATGAGCTCTTCAACTTCAACACAGAAACTTTTGAACTCAGGAGTTTTTAGAGCCTTTGCAGTGTGAGGCCTAATATAGATGTTTGCAAGGACAATAAACTTGTATGGCACTTTAGAAACACCTCTTATATACATTGTCTCTACAGAAGGCGTTTCTTAAGTATATAGAATGCAAGGCAAGTTGATAGGATACGAACATTCCTGCCACTGCTCACTGATTTTGAAGAGCATCTCTTTCCCTCTGTAACTTGAGGCCAGGAAATCAGTGATTCCCCCAAGACAGAGCTGTGTTCAAAACAGAGCTGCATCTCTAAGTTATGGCTCTGTGCTCCCACTTACTCAAAATTTCACACAAAAGAGAAAAACTCCTTTTGCTTCTCCTGCACCCTTAGAAATGCTTCTTTTGTGGAGCTCAAGCAATAGTGCAGTGGTTGCTCACTTGCCAGATTTGATCCCAAACAGCCTATGCGGTCCTTTAAGCCCCATCAGGAATCATCCCTGAGTATAGAGTCAGGAGTAAGTAAACCCTGAGCTTACTTTTTGGATGTGGCCCAAAAAGGGGGTGGAGGAGAGCAGAAGAACTACTTACCATGATCACAGAGAAAAGCACTAGAAATGCAAGCAAAGCCTCAGTTGGTGCAGGTAATGCAGGTAGGTCTAATTCTACTCCCAAGAGTGTTTTAGTGGCCAGCTGTCTCCATCAGTTTTCTAGCACCCAACCTTCCTTTATATACAACTAACTAGTTAAGACTGTACAACTCACAAAGAAGGGAATTTAACAGTCACTGACTGCAGTAGCTGCCCATCTCCTGGATCATATGGGTTCCCAGAAAGATCCATTATAGCTCAGAAAAGAGGCAAATGGCTACTGAATGCCAAAGATGGGACTCAAACATGTTGCATCGTTGGATCCCAGTAGATCATTCTGGAGAATGATTTAATGGGGGACACAGGAGTCAACTCTGCCACCTCTGTTTTTACCTCCAGCGTCATGGGTATTGTACTTTGGGAGAAGCTTTCAACAGGCTGGACTTCTCAACGGCCATTCTGGACTCCAGGCGATTCAACTACGTCGTTCGGGTGAGTTTCTAGAAATGAAAGGTTTAACCAGACCCTTTCAAATTGAATTGTTTGTTCTGATTGTCTTGAAATGATCTAATCCAGAAAAATATAACCTCATAGAACTCTAGGAATTTTTAGAGACACAGAATGAATCATTGCACCTCCTTCTGCTATGCTTCATGTTATAAATTGATAAGCAGATATTCCTGAGACTGGCCTCCACAGTGAGGGTCCACAGGAGTGAGAAAGCCAGAAAGTCTAACCAGGCCCTTCCAGGGAGGAACTCATTTTCATGGGCTTATTTCTGGGAGTTTTGCTGTTTTGTTGTTGTTGTTGTTGTTGTTGTTGTTGTGTGCTTTCGGGGCCATACCCGTTGCTGCTCAGGGATTATTCTTGGCTATGTGCTCAGAAATTGCTCCTGGCTTGGGGACGCCGGGAGATAGAGCTGTGGTCTGTCCTAGATCAGCGCGTGCAAGGCAAAATGCCCTACTGCTTGTGCCACCACTCTGGCCCTCATGGGCTTATTTCTGTTTCTTCCCCCTCTAAGCTCTCTTTTAAATGTGGACCAGTGACTTGAGCAGAAAGCAGCTGTGTAGGGACTAGTCAGAAGTGAGAGGATATTTTCTCCACCATGGGATTGCTTGAATTGGTCATGATTTTACTCTTCCTGGGTAATGGCACTTCTCCCAGCCAACTCACAGAGCCAGGTGATAGCCAGTGTGAAAACATTTAAGCTCCCTTGAACTCAGATCTCTGGATTCAAAGTCTAGAGTGCTAACCATTACACCATGGGGCCAGGCCCTCTCAAGCCCTCTTGAAACGTGGAAGGTTCACTTGTCATTCTGGGCAGAGGGAGGCAGTTGGCCTGATGAGACATCCTGGAGGGTTCGAAACTGATCTGAGTTGTGAGCACAAGGAGTAGATCTGTTGTTCCCTTTTCCTCTGTGTACTACTTAGTCCCAAAGGTTCCCCATGGTGAGGGGTCTCTGCAACCCAGTTCTAGGCCCCAAGGTTAAGAACATGAGTGTTCCCGACAGACTGATGTCTTGATTACCAGCTGATTAGCAAAATGGTCAGTATTTTTCCCCCTGCTTCTCCTTCCTATTTGTTTTCTCCTTAAAAAAATAAGGCAGGGGCTGGATCAATAATACAAGGTGCTTGTTATGTGGATAACCCAGGTTCAATTCTTAGCACCCCATAATATCCTCTAGTAATCTATCCAAAAGTAATCCCTGAGAATAAGTAATAAGTAATCCCAGGAATAAGTCCTGAATACTGCAAGATGTGATTCCCCCGCTAAAAAAAGAGGAGGGAGAATAAAGTGAATCCTTATAGGAAAAATTTTTTCATGCATTTTTATTGCCTTCACCTTTTTAATAAGCCGAAGTAGAAGTATTTTTACTGTGTGTTTAAACATAGCAAGGTAAGATACATAATGAATTCAGGATCTGAAACCTGCGGAGTTCACACTTGAAGCTGCCTTGTGTTTTATGTGAACCAAGGATTGCCAATAGAATGGCTCAAGGGCAGGTGCCAGCTTCACTCTCCAGCTGCTTCAGCCTCTCCAAGATTTGTTTGCTCTCTCTGAAAAGACTTGAGACCAACCTCAACTTCAGTGTGTGGAACTCAGTGGTCTATTTGTTTTAGGAAAAACTCTGCAAGCCAGACTTTATTATGAAAGTCAACCACTGATAATTATCATTACCTAGCTACCTACATGTAAATCTCTTTAAAATATTTAACTGAGCCAGAGTGAAGGAACTCAGAGTTGTGTGTGCTTTGCATGGGGCGGACTAGGTTTAATCCCCAGCATCACAGGGTATCAGTAATCCTAAACGTCACTTTCAAGCACAGAGCCAGGTGTACCCACCAAGCACCAGCAAGTATGGTAACCCAAAAAGCCAAAAAAAAAAAAAAAAACTTGTTAATGACTTTTCAATCTAGTTGCTTAAAATAAGTAAATAAACTGGGAGATTTTGAACTTCTGTCTGACAGTATCTTATTATCAAATCTGTCAGGCTCACTTTTCCTTAAATAATCTGTTAGGTAAACTGCTGCTTTCAAAGTTTTTAATGCTCAGAAATATTGGAAAATATTGCTATTTTGGGAAGACCAATCTTTTTTTCCCCTTCACTGTTAGAGTGCTCTGTAATTTGAGAAATAATATGTTATTTTTATAAGGAGTTTAAAAACATTTTAATGACAGACACCATGTCTTGAGGTTTTTCTCCTAAAGCACTCAGTCCCCTTCTCATATATTCTTATCCTCAAACCAACTTTGCAGAGTAGCATGAGCTGGTATGTGAGCTGTCATACTACTTTGAACTTGTGGGGTGTTAGGGGTTGAGAATGGCAATTGGTCCTCCCAAGCAGTGCTCAGGAGACCTGGGGACCCCTCCCTATGATACTCAATCACCGAGACTGATGGTTCAGTGCTGAGTGTAGTAGTTCTGGGAACCATCAAGTGATCCCAACAGGGCTTGAGAACTTTCAAGCCTGTATTCAGAAATGCTGGGACAAGGGACATGTAGTATCAAGGATGTAATTCAAAATTTATCCCCCACCCCCAAGACCAGAGCTATTGTGCGATGTATAGAGTACTTTCCTTGTATGTAGGCTGTCCAGGTTTGATCCCCTAAACCACATATAGTCCCCGAACCCATTAAGAGTGATTCCTGAGTACAGAGTAATTCAAAGTAACCCCTGAACATTCCTGGGTGTGACCCATAAAACAAAGGACAAAGCTTACACCCCAGCCCCCATAATGGTTTTATAATACTATTTTTTTCGTGTGGTTTTTGGGTCACACCCGGCAGTG
>PVKC010050843.1:0-10512 GCA_004027635.1 Crocidura indochinensis
AGAAGAAGAAGAAGAAGAAGAAGAAGAAGAAGAAGAAGAAGAAGAAGAAGAAGAAGAAGAAGAAGAAGAAGAAGAAGAAGAAGAAGAAAGAAGAAGAAGAAAGAAAGGTTCTTTTGTAAAAAGGATAACATATTTTGGCTTCCCTCTTCTTTCTACTTACTTTTGGGCTTATGACATGACTGGTTTTATTTTAACCATGAAGAGATTGGGTTTGCCTCATATTTATAAAGCTCAAAAATTGTGTGAATGATTTTTGCAATGAGCCTTTGCTAATTTAATATTACATGCTCTGTAGCATCTTGGATTTAGCAACAGGGGCTGTTAATATATGTGAAAATAGTTGAATTGCTCAGCAAGTGAATAGCAGAATACACTATATACACTATATATTTCAGTGTTATAATTGGGGCCAAGGAAGTGATAGTGTTGCTCAATCATTTAGAGCAAAGGGAAGTTTAAAATTTATAAACTATTGCCAAGAGATTGTTACTTGTTTGGTCTGGCTAATGATTTTGTAATGTTGAAATCATACTACGTTACATACCATTTCACATTTATTTTAGTTCATGCCCTAAGTCTTAATATGGGCATAGTGTTTTTTTAGTGTGGTTCCTTTCCTTTCACTTATCTTTATCTAGAGATTGACCAATACCTCATTCTGTTTGTGAAAATAGCCAGTAATTTCTGTGTAACATTATTATGTGCACTATTTTTAAATCCTAAAAATTGTGTGCTTTTGTTTTCAAATATTCTTAATTTCCATAGCCCTGCACTTCTTCATTTTATACACCATATTGGATACATATCAAAACTAGTAAATGTCTCATGCGACATTGAGAGAAATACAATATTTACAATAAAAAAGCTGGAGTATTGGGCTGAAGTGGTGGCTCAGGGCATAAGGTTTTTGCCTTGCACATGCTAGTCTAGGATGGGCCATGGTCCCCCAAGTCAGGGGTTATTTCTGAGCAGATAGCCAGGATTAACCCCTGAGCATCACTGGGTGTGGTCCAAAAAACAAAAACAAAGACAAAAGCTGGAATGGGAATATTAATATCAGATGACACAAACTTTAGACTCAGAAAAGTTATAAGGGACAAAGATGGTCATTTTGTGCTAATAAAAGATTATGTACAGCAGAAAGAAATTACTCTCCTAAAAATAAATGCACCCAATGAGGGAACAGCAAAATATTTAATATATTGTTGACAAATCTGAAAGATGACATCAATAACAACACAATAATAATGGGAGACCTCAACACTGCCCTGTCAACACTTGATAGGTCAACCAGGCCAGCAAGAATATACTAGCTCTGAAAAGAGAAATGGAAGAAAGTGGACTAGTAGATATACATAGGCACACCATCCCCAGAAAACTGGATAAACATTCATCTCCAATGCACCTGGGTCATTTTTCAGGATAAACCACATGCTGGCCCATAAAACATATCTCCATAAAATCAAGAGGATAGAAATTGTACAGACTACCTTCTCAGATCACAAGACACTAAGATAAGAAGTGAACTACAAAGGGTCACAGAAGAAAAACTTTAACACCTGAAAATTAAACATCACACTGCTTAACAACCAGTGGGTTAGAGATAAAATCAAAGAAAAAAATCAAAACATTTCTGAAAACAAATGATAAATAAGACACAAACTATCAGAATTAGGGACACAACAAAAGCAGTACTAAGAGGAAAATTTATAACTTTGCAAGCATGCATCAGAAAGGAAGAAGGGGCCTATATAAATAGTTTAATGGTACAGCTTTTTTTTTTTTTTTTTTTTTTTTAGTTTTTGGGTCACACCCGGCAGTGCTCAGGGGTTACTCCTGGCTCCATGCTCAGAAATTGCTCCTGGCAGGCACAGGGGACCATATGGGGCACCGGGATTCGAACCGATGACCTTTTGCACGAAAGGCAAACGCCTTACCTCCATGCTATCTCCCGGGCCCCAAATTTTTTTTTGTTTATGTTTTTGGGTTATTCCTGGGTGCCGGGGATCGAACTTGGATCAGCTGTATGCAAGGCAAACACCCTACCCTCTGTACTATGGCTCTAGCTTACAGCTTTTAAAATTAGAAAATGATCAACAAAAGGAGCCAAAAATAGGTAGACAGAAGGAAATATTAAAGCGTAGAGCAGAAATCAATGGAATAGAAATCTGAAAAACAATTCAAAAGATCAACAAAAGCAAAAGTTGGTTCTTTAAAAAAAATAAACAAGATTGATAAACCACTAGCAAAACTCACAAAGAAACAGAAAGAGAGAAACTTAATAAACCTGATTAGAAATGAAAAGGGTGAGATCACTAAAGATACTGCAGAGATCCAAAAGGTAATCAGAGACTACTTTGAGAAACTCTATGCCATGGAACATGAGAACCTGGAAGAAATGAATGAATTTTTGGACTCCTATAATCTTCCTTGATTAAATTAAGATGATCTAGCATAGTGGTGGGCAGCCTTTATTTTCAACTGAGCCAAATCTTGCCAAACCATGATTGAAATTTATTTTGAGAGCCACATTTTTAAAACTGAAAATATAGAGGATGGTACACTGTTTTTAGTTTCAATAATTTTTTATTGAGAATATTCTGCATGCAAGTATCCACATAGGTTGGAGGATACAAATAACACAAATAATAAAACAAAAAGTTTAGAATGATATTATTTATCGATAACATTAAAGTCCATAAAATTTGCCTTACAATGTAGAGAAAATTACATCCTGACAATGACTGACAAAGTCAGTTCACTAACGTGAACATTGGCCTTGCATTTCCTTAGATAGTTTGAGTAAGTCAGTTTTGTATGTTATGTTTGTCTGCCTTTTCAGAGAAGTATTTGTTCTTTTCTATCCTTTCTTTTAAAAAAAAGGTTTGCTTTCTTTTCTGTTATTCTTTGTAATCTCTCTATATTCTTGGATATTAAGCTTCGACTCGTGTTGTGTGCAAATATTTTCTCCCACTCAGTTGTTTCTTTTTCTCAGAAACTTAAATTTGATATAGTTCATTTTTTTTTAAAGTTTTGTTTCTGTTGCCTTTGTCAGTGGAATAATATCATTACCCTGATCCTTGGTAACAGAACTGAAAAGGATAGGGAAGAAAGAACTAGAGGGAAAAAGTAATAAGAGGCAGATGGTTTGTTTTTGTTTATTCTGCCTTTGACACTGTGATTGGAATATATACACAATGGAATACTATGCAGAGCTAAGAAAGAATAAGATCATGCAATCTGCAGAAACACAGCTGGAACTAGAATATGTCATACAGAATGGAGTCAGTCAGAATACTAGGAGATTTGCAATAGATTCTGTGTGCGCTAGTATTCTGTTGTGTGCTTAGGTCATTTGGTGTGGTCTAGTAGATTTGCATCATGTGTTTAGAAGCTCCAAATAGTAAATATCAGATAACATAGCTTTCCTGTATATAACAAATATTGTTATTGTATAACAAAAATCTCTATTGCAGTGTAATAATCTATAGTGTTTTGATGAATAAATTAAATTAATAAGGGGCCGGGCGGTGGCGCTGGAGGTAAGGTGCCTGCCTTGCCTGTGCTAACCTAGGACGGACCGCGATTCGATCCCCCTGTTCCCCATATGGTCCCCCGTGCCTGCCAGGAGCGACTTCTGAGCAAATAGCCAGGAGTAACCCCTTAGCGTCACTGGGTGTGGCCCCAAAACCAAAAAAAAATATTAAATTAGTAAGAGTCCTAGATGGTGGTGGATGATGGTGAATAGGTGGTGAGGCCTTTCTCAGCCTGCTCGGGCACCTACAGCTTCTTTGGCCTGGCAGGTCTGAGGGTTCAGGATAACTGTGAAGAAATGATCTACAAGCAGTCAGTAGAAGTCAGGAGACATGAAGCTTTATTATAAGACCATAGCCAACATGTGTGGCTTCTAAGCTAAACAGTCTCTCTTCATCCAACTATCTTTCATCTCCCCATTCTACTTCCTCCTTGAGGCTTCTTGCTGAATCTCTTGCTGAATCCTTCTCTGAATCACCCACCTTCACACACACCCTACCAAGCCTTAATTACCAACCTCAGACCCTTCTCAGCTGTGGGCTGGTCTGACCATCAGGTAAGATCAGCATTCAGCCTTGGGGAGGGGGTAACAGTGTTTCTTTAAATAGAAATTATACTTAAAAGAATCTTCACTGTGGGTCAGAGAGATAGCATGGAGGTTAGGCATTTGCCTTGCATGCAGAAGGTCGTTGGTTCGAATCCGGGCACCCCATGTCAAGGCACCCCATATCACGCCACCCCATTTGGTCCACCCACCCTGCCAGGAGCGATTCCTGAGCGTAGAGCTAGGAGTAACTCCTGAGCACTGTCGGGTGTGACCCAAAAACCAATCAAAAAAAAAAAAAAACATCACTACATTTAGATTTCTCCAATGAAGCAGTTAAGATTTTAAAAACCTCATATATAAACATATCCTGTTATTCTCTGGCCAAAAGTACAGATTTGCTTATTAATCTACAATTGGTATTTTTTCATTTTTTTATAATGTGTAACTTTTATGTTGTCACTGAAGTGCCTGCCCACCACTGTATATTAAAAAATTGATTTTCACAAACTCTAGAAAGTGACTATTATCTTGAGTACGTCATTAATATGGACAAATTAATATAATTAAGTTTGTTTTATTTTGAATTTACTCTTCCATATAATATTCAACTAGTTATTCCTAGTCTTTGTTGGTTTTATTTCTGTAATTCCTTTATTCCCACTAATTTTTAAGTTAACTATAATATCTTATGAATCATGACTTATTTTCCAAGTTCTGAATAACGTAAAACAACATAGTACCTAATTTTAAATATTAAGTATATAACTTGGAACAGAATTTAAAGTGAAGTTGCATCAAAACATAGGAGGTCTGAAGACCTGAGCTCCTCCCCAACCCGAATTCCGCACCATCTCAGTAGGGGAGAATATACAGGCGCCCTGAACCCTCCCCCTGCCGCACTTGCTGTCTTAAGCCCAGACCTGAGCATCCAGGGGCACTGCAGCGATGACCGCACTCTGGCTGGTGCAACACGGGCAGAAACTGCTGCTCTGTACCGCGCTGAGCGCCGCGTGCCTGGCGGCTGCCTTGCTACTCTGGAACCTTTTGGTGATGCTGGTGAACTATGCCCGGCACTGGTGGCAGCTGAGGACAGTGCCGACCGTCGCTGGTGCTTACCCATTCGTGGGGCATGTGCTCATTGCGGAAAAGGACTCAAGGGGTAAGAAATGCCCGGGAGAGAAGGGACAGCCACACCCCCGCTACTGCGCCAGGTTCTCCCCGCTCCGGAATAGCTGGTACCTTAACTGAATCTGTCATCCAAATTTCCAGTTCTCTCCTCTCATCTGACTGCTCTGCTCTTCTTTGTCTTCTCTTCTTTTCTCTTCTCCTTTCCTTTTATCTCCTATTTTTTCTTTTCTTTCTCGCCTTTTATCTCTTTTTTCCTTGCTTGCTTTAATTTTTCTTTCTTCCTTTCTCTTTCCTTCTTTCTTCTTTCTTTTTCCTTTTCTTTCTTCCTCTTTCTTTCTCTTTCCTTTCTCCTTTTTTCTTTCCTTCCTTCTTCCTTTCTATCTTTTCTTTTTTGCTTTCTTTCTTCTGCGATTGTCTTCTCTCCCACCCTTGTGTCTCTGCTTTTATTTTTTCCTCCTTTTGTCTCTTCTCAGTTTCTCCTCTTTCTCTGATCTCTCTTGGTCTCTTTTGTCCCTTCCTCTTTCCCTCCTCTCTCCTCTGACCACCCTTAGTTCCTCTCTTTTCTTCTCTCTAACTCTCCATCCACACGTTCACCTTTCTCCCTCTTTCCATCTCTTCTCCTCCATCTCTTATTTTCTCCCTCTCCCATTTAACACTTCTTCTCCCTCTCACCTCTCTCCATAATGTCCTTTCTTCTTCTTCTCTCTCTCTCCCTCTCTAATCCTCATATCTATCCAATCTCCCCCTCTCCTCACTTCTCTTTTTCTCTGACTTTCTCTTTCCTCCTCGCTCCTCTAATCTCTTCCCCCTTCCCAGATCTTTCATATTCTTGGTCTTTCCTGTATTTGGTCTTCTCCCTGTATTTCTCTCTCTTTTTCCTCTTGAGATGCTGCTAACCCCACCAATACATTTGCATAAATTGATTAAAACAGTTGACTTGAAACCTCATTATTTTTTAACATTGAAAATGTTAAAAGTAGGAAAATAAACTAATGGTCTGGACTTATAACCAACTTGGATTTCAAGTTTCAGAAATCTTATATATTAAATTAGATTATGTATTAGATTATATTATATAATTATATAAATTGCAATATAGACATGTAATAGATTATATCATGTAATGTTATGTATATTGTGTAATATATTATGTATACTATATTAATATATGTGATATATGCAATATATTATATTATATTATGTAACAATATAGATATGTAATAGATTAAATTATCCAATGCATATTATATATCAAATTATACTTTAAAACTAGGAAATTCTATTAAAGAGACAGATTTATATTAGGTTTTACTCTTGAAAAATCAATTCATTGGGGGCTAGAGAGATAGTACAGCAGGGAAAGCTTTAGACTTGCATATGACCATATTGGATTCAATTCCTGGCATCCCATAGGACCCTCCAATCACTGTCAGGAGTAATTCTTGAATGCAGAGCCAAGAGTAACTCCTAGGCATCACTGGGTATATCTTCTCCACACAAAGAAAAATCACTTAATGTTAGAAGCTTCTCAGAAGAATCTGGTTTTATAAATTCCCCATAAAGTTAGGTGAGTTAGATTTTAGCACTTAAAAAAAAAAGATTTTAGCACTTTTTTCCCAAGAGTATTTAGATTGAGATTACTGTTCTGCTATTGTTTAATCCATTGTTTCAAATTGTGCCAGCTATTTACAAATCTTTCAGAGTGACTTCTTACTTTCTCAACATGGCTTCATATTTTTTAGCATTTCTATTATTCTGGCACCATAATCTATTTTACATAAAGTGAAAGGGTTTATAATAGACCTTGAGACCTTTAGAAGTTAAAGACTCGATATATTCTCTTACTGCAAAAGTAACTTGCTGAGCAAAAGAAATTTTATAAGGAAACTTCAAGAGAGCAGAGGGTTTAAGCACTTTCAGAGGCCCTAAGTTTGATTCTTGTACAACATGACCTATTGAATACTACTGTCATTGACCTAGTGGCCCATACTGCAGCCAGTTGAACAGAACCTTACTAAAGTTAACAGTTAAGCTGAGTATTGGCAGCATAGGCCCCTAAACTCCATGGCCTTCACACAAAAAGAAATTTTACAACATCAGGGATCATTAAGTAGGCTATAAAACTCACCACCTAAATAATATCAAGTGGAACACTTTAAAGTTTGGCATTTTATAATTAATAAGATTACTATCTCATGCACAACTAATCCCTAGTAATTAATTAGACTTTAGGAATAGTACACTTTAATTTGGAGAGAGACCTGGTAACTGAGGATACTGATAATACCTAAAATTTAAAAAACTAGACACCATAATGCCATAAGTAAAGTACTATAATTTTTTTAATATTTGTTGAATTAAAATGTTACTAATTCAATTTATTTTTACTTAACATCTATTCAGAACATTTTAAGCAAGTAGTTCGCTTTACTGAAGAATTTCAGCATATGCCATTGTTTAAACTCTGGCTTGGGCCAGTGCCACTGCTGGCTCTTTACAAAGCAGAAAGTGTGGAGGTGAGTTTCTGATAATTAGGGTCAATGTCTCACTGTCTACTGGATGATATACAATCTGCATCAAAATCCATGTAGTGAAAGTACCCCCAAGTGATTAATTGAAGCCAATATCTATCCTAATCATTCCTATAAAAATGAGGGCACCACTAGAGCCAAATCATACTTTCCGTGTTCCACTTAGATTTGTTTCCAGATACAAATATGTTGTTTTTCAATTTAAAGTCTGCAGAAGAATATAATTTATAAAATCATAGATTGAGTATTCCATAATGTAAGGAACATGAATTTACAAGTATTATTTGAATATTATGAAAATATACCAACAAATTGAGTGTATTTTTCAAAGAGGTACAGTCTTCTAGAGTATTCTTGAAAATTAATTTTTAGATTAATATTTAAAAGTTTATCAGGAAAAAGCAGATCTTTCTGATTCATGCTACTTAAGTCAAACCTCAAAAAATTGATCATTTCTCATGTGTTAGGAGTTTGGGTTAGGGAGGTAAAATGAAATCAGCAGAGTTTCTCCTCCGATCAGAAAGTCAAAAGTAAGATTTCCTAGGGACTAGTACTGGGATTTATCTTTATTTTTTATTATGGTTGTAAAAACATTGGAGTCCCTCTAATATTATCAGACAGAATCCTCCTTCACAGGATATCATGAGGGCAGCAGACACTGAAGTCTAACCTGCTGACTTTAGAAAGAAAATTGGTCAGAGAGGAGAGCAAGAGCAAGAGCATGAAGCATGGGCAGAATGAAATGGTCAGACCTAAATGTGCATTCCTCCTACTTTACTTCAATGCAGAGTGTTTCAATATCATGCATATCAGTTTCTAATGTTTTCATTTTTGTCTTTGTTTTTGTTTTATTCTGGAGATACCCAGTGAGCTTCTCCTGTTTTTGAGTTCATTCTGGACTCCAATTTGATCATGGCAAATTAAAAGATAATGAAGCAATATGTCTGGATATGAGTTTATTTTTTCTCTCCTTAGATGTGCTTCTCTTATGCATACATTGTCTCCTCTTTCTGAGCTGCCTCTTTCCTTAAGAAAAGACTCCACTGGTTTCCTAATTCTTGTCAGGAACCAAGGAGCTTTTCTCCATTGTTTGGATATTTGGTTGGTTAGAAAATATTCATTCAGTGTCTGAGACTGAATGACAGTTGTATGTTCAAAATCTCTGGTGAATTTCCTTGAGCTATAAGAATGAAAGAAAATATAAAAGATATCATAGTTATGATTTGGAGGGGTTCATACCTGGCTATGGTTAGAGTTTACTCCTGGTTCTGCGCTCAGGACCATTATTGGCAGCTCAAGGGACTATACAGAGAGATAGAATCCAGGCTTGCCACATTTTGGCTGCAAGACAAAAGCCCTATCTGCTGTGCTATTGCTCTAGGTCTAGGCCTAATCAATATAAAATGTTGATTTTTTTTAGAAAGTTTCTTTTTTCATTGGTTTTGGTTTTAGTTGTTTTATTTTGTTTTTAAATCACATCCAGCTGTGCTCAGGGCACCAGCAATAAGTGGTTCTATTATCAGGGATCAGTCATGAAGGTGCTCAGAAAACCATATGGGATGCTGGGGTTGGCCAAGTACAAGGCAAGTGCCCTGCCCACTGTACTCTCTCTTGATCCCAATCTAGGTTTTCCTATCATAGAGTTAAAATTTGTACCAGTTTTTTCTGATGTACTACTGCAATAATATTCTGTTTTTCTAAGACAATTTTATGTAGTTCAAAACAAATTGACAAGTCCTATTTATACAAGTTTATGGAACCATGGCTTGGCCTAGGACTTCTTACAAGGTGAGTGTTAATAGGTAAACCTGTCTTATAAAAGCAGTGTTGCTATGTAATTTGTTACAAGAAAGTTCTCCTGTAGGAAGTATTCTCTAAGAAAATAGGGGAAAATCTGGAAAATATGATTCTATAACAGAGTCCTTTAAAAGAGGAATACAAGTAGTCAGCAGTCACCATCATGCCAATAATAGTCAGTCTCCAAAAACAAAAACAAACAAACAAACAAAAATGTTCTTAGGGACCAGAGAGATAGCATGGAGGTAGGGCATTTGCCTTGCATGCAGAAGGATGGTGGTTCAAATTCCGGCATCCCATGTGGTCTCCAGAGCCTGCCAGGAGTGATTTTTGAGCATAGAGCCAGGTGTAATCCCTGAGTGCTGCCGGGTGTGATCCAAAAACCAAAATAAAATAATAGTCACTATAACTATTTTCACTTTTGATGCTATACTTAGAAAATCCTAAAGATGCCACAAAAAATGTTCCTGGAAGTAATAGACTTTACAGTAAAATGGCAAGTTACAAAATCAACATGCAGAAACCATGACTTTACTATATTCAAATAATAAAATAAGAGAAAGAAAATCAGGGGCCGGGCAGTGGCACTGGAGGTAAGGTGCCTGCGCTAACCTAGGATGGACCGCGGTTCGATCCCCCGGTTCCCCACATGGTCCCCCGTGCCTGCCAGGAGCGACTTCTGAGTGCATAGCCATGAGTAACCCCTGAGTGTCACCGGGTGTGACCCAAAAACCAAAAACCAAAAAAAAAAACAGAGAGAGAAAATCAGGTAGCTTGGAATTAGCTTAAGAAAAGAGGCTCGGGGTCAGAGAGATAGCATGGAGGTAAAGCATTTGCCTTGCATGTAGAAGGACGGTGCTTTGAATTTTGGATTTTGGCATCCAGATGGCCAAGATCCCCAAGTCTGGCAGGAGTGATTTCTGAGCATACAGCCAGGAGTAGCGCCTAAGTGCTACCGGGTGTTACCCAAAAACC
>PVKC010050844.1:0-10515 GCA_004027635.1 Crocidura indochinensis
GCTTGGAGGCCCGTATCTAGTGCCAGGGATCAAACCCCTATTGGCTGCATAGAAGGTAAGCAACTTCTTTACTGTACTCACTTTGGTCCAGAATATCATTCTGGAACCTAGTGTTTGGAGCAAGGCAGCAGGTCTGTAAGACAAGTTGTCTCCTCTCCTTGGTCAGGGGCCTCTCATTCTGATCTTGAGAAAATGGTTCTGTGGTAGAAATAATGACATGCTTGAGATAACTCTTGCCTTTGCACCTTGACACCCAACCTACTGTTTGCTTTTCACACATTAGGAAAACATTGTAAACTGATTTTACTCTTGCTTACTGATTCCAGATGTCCTTCAGGATATTTTTCCACATAGCAGCTAAGCAGCTATTTCCAATCCACTGCTTTACTTTAAACATGATGAACGTGAGGCCAGAGCCAATAGTACAGAGTGTAGGTAGAGCTTGCCTTGCACATAGGAGACATAGGTTCCATTCTCTGGCATTCCATATTGTTACCCTGAACATTAATAGGAGTAATTCCTGAGTGTAAAGCCATGAGGAACCACTAAGCATTGCTAAATGTGGTCCAAAAACAAACAAACGCAACAAAAAAAAAGGTAAATTGTTCCTTAACATGTTTGGTAAAAGATTATTTTACCCACTGCAATTGGAGAATCAAGGTTTTATTTTACTCTTGCCCAGGAGTCTGATGGAATGAATGTCTTGTCATCTCAAAAAGTCTTGTCTTGAGTTATAACTTGTCTTTTATTTTTCCTAATCAGCAGAAAAGTTTTATTTCTTTTAAAGACAAACTAACCATATCCAAGGCCTTAATTTACAGACAAACAGAAAGAAACTATGGGCAGGTTATGAACTGCCAACATGTTAATAATTCCATTTTAGAAAAATATGAATGCAAATGTTTTGTAATGCATCATTATATAAACAAAATTAATAAATACTAGATCATCCTTAAAATGTGTGAGATATTGAGATCCAAGACATACTGGGTTGGGAGGGGGCAGGAGATGCTTCAACTATCTGAAGCCTATTGTACCTAACTGGTCAGTTGACAGCTGAGCTCTGCCAGGGCATGGTGGTGGCTGAGGGTAAGAGCATCATCTGCAGAACCAAAGGAAGCCGCTATGTGCTACAAGAAGAGGCACATCATCAAATGTGCTGGGAAAGTAGGAATTGATGCCAAAGGCAAGAGGAGACAGCAAAGCCCTCTCCCAGTGCATTGGGCTGCCTAGCAGAGGGACACAATAGAAAAGCAGACTTCCCCTTGCTCCCTCCCTCTTAGTGAATGCTGGCACACCTTGGCAGCACCCTGCAGCAGAAAGTTCGCTGAACTGGATCCATGGCTCAGGGGGAAAGGCATTAGGCCATCGAGTTCATAGAGGTGGCTGCCCACATTGCTAAACAGAATATAATGAGAGTTCACGTTGTCATCTATTCGACACTGGCCCTCCTGGGCCATGGCATCGTGGGCTGCCTGGATAGCCTCGGTCTTCTCAAAACTTTTGGCTCTTTCTTTGAGGGACAAGTTCTCTGTTTCAGAAAGGAGCTGTTTCAGGATTGACCCCTCATTGAATTTGAGCTTGTCCTGATTATTTTTGAGATGTCTTGGTTACAGGTCAAGACAGGTTGTCTTGTCTTGGTTATAACTGAAAAAGTTGGAATGAATTCTTTCCATGCTGGAGACCTAGGCTTCTGTCTCTTGAACCCCTAAACAATGCATGGTCCCCCAAGTACTTTTGTCATCTACGTGCCTCCTACGGGGTTTCTAGTTTTTTCTTTAAATTGAGAATAAATTACCAGTCATTTGTAAACAAATTTAGTTCAGAATGAAGTCATAAAATTTTCCTGTACATAGATGAACATGGAAACCATTATGCTAAGTGAAATAAGTCAGAGGGATAGAGAGACACAGAATAGTCTCACTTATCTACAGGTTTTAAGAAAAATAAAAGACATTATTGTGATAATGCCCAGAGATGAGGGCCAGAAGGACTGGCCCATGATTTGAAGCTTACCACAAGAGTGGAGAGTGCAGTTAGAGATAACTACACTAACAACTATCATGACAATGGTAATGAGTGAGAGAAGTAGAATGCCTGGGGTTGGGGAGGGGTTGGGGATAAGGGAGTTGGGGGCATTGGTGATGGGAATGCTGCACTGGTGAAGGGGGACGTTCTTTTTTATGACTGAAACCCAGCTACAAACATGTTTGTGATCATGGTGCTTAATAAAGATATTATTTAAAAAAAGAAAACTCAGTTCAGAATCCTTTTTCATTTTTATATTACCCTTCTAGCTTTAACTTGATTTTGTCCACACTCAGGACACCTGTGATTTCCCCATCCCCCCAACCCCCAGTGTTCACCTTTATCAAGTTTAACTCAAGTACTCAATTGGGATTTCATAGAAACAACAGGTCTCTTTCTTTGTGAGATCACATTTCCTCAGCTTATGTAATACTTAATTAAGTTGCATAATTAAAATAGCCTTTTGGGTTCAGTCCTAACTGAATGCAAGAGGCTGCATCAGACCAGTGGGAACAGAAAGTATTAGCCCCGCTACTGTTAACTTTGAGTTTTTATGGATTTGGGGCAGTATATTCCACTGATGTCATGGACAATGCACACGACCCCCTGAGTCAGCTGAATGGAAGTTCTTTTTTAAAAAATATTTTGGGAGTCACACCCAGTAACACTCAGGGGTTACTCTGGCTATGCGCTCAGAAATCGCTCCTGGCTTGGGGCACCATATGGGACACCTGGGGATCTAATCGCGGTCTGTTCTGGGTGAGCTGTGTGCAAGGCAAATGTCCTACTATTGTGCCATCGCTCTGGCCCCTGAATGGAAGCTTTTGACTCTAGAAATCACTACAGCATGTTTCTGAATGTGTGTGTGTGTGTGTTTCCTTTAAAAAGATGACCAGGGGCTAGATGTAGTACAGTGGTTTAATCACTTGCCTTGCATGAGGCTGACCCTGGTTCAAATCCCCAACACAATAAATGGCTCCCAGAAACCACCACAGGGCCCTCTTGCACACAGTCAGCAACAGAGCTGGAGCTCTACTTCACTAAATCACAAACAATAAATCATTTTGGAACTGAAGAGATAACTCAAAATGTAGGACTCAATTCTTTCCATGCTGGAATCAATGCTTCTGTCCCTAGAACACCTAAGCAACGCATGGTTCCCCAAGTACCTTTGGGAGTAGCACTCGAGCGCCAATTCAGAATATCCCCTTAAGTATGTACCTCCCAAAGGAAACCAATAACCCTAAAAGTAGTCTTAGGAGAAAAATTTAGTGAATGAGCAAAGCAAAATAAAACTTAGTAAGGGGACATTGATCATAAACTAAGGTTGCTACAGGGACAGTGGGGTGTAAGAAAGAGCAAAGGGAGTTGGAGATAAAATCCAGTGGAAAAGACACTTGCCTTGTACATGATCAACTTGCGTTTGATCCCCAGCATCCCATATAGGCCCCTGAATACCACCAGAGATAATTCCTGAGTGCAGAGCCAGGAGTAACCCCCGAACACCAATTTTTTGTGGCCCCAAATCAAAAACAAACAAAATCACAAAAGGATAAAGGGACTTAACAGAAGGTGTTGAGTGTTTATATTTGTCTAGCATTTTATTTTGGAAACCAAAATTTAGTGTCAAATTTGCAAATATAACCCTCTATATGTGCCTAACTCAGTGTGGGGGACCATTACCTTCAGAACTCATTCATCTCTCCTAACAGATGTAGCCATAAACTGAACCCATTGAGGACTGGATTCCTTATTTCCTCCATTCTTAAGCCTGGCAATCACTATCCTACTTCTAGTCTCAATTCCTTTGGCTGCTCTAGGTCCCCCCCTTGAGGAGGAGAATACACTTCATGTTCTTTTGTTGCATGCCTTATTTCATGGGGCATGGTGGCCTTGTGGGATATCCATAATGCTTAGTTGTTTGTTGTTGCTGTTTTGTTCCTTTTTGGGGGGATTTGGGCCACACCCAGGGATGCTCAGGGCTTACTCCTGGCGCTATGCTCAGAAATCGCTCCTTGTAAACTCGTGGGACCATATGGGATACTGGGGATCAAACCCAGGATTGTCCTAGGTCAGCCATGTGCAAGGCAAATGCCCTACCTCCTCTGTGCTTTCACTCTGGCCCTGCCTAATTGTTTTTGAAATGCTTTTCCCTTTCAGACCACACCACCATGGCCTGGAGTTTTTCATATGCCCCCGCAAGTACCAATTTGAGGTTGCTTTCCTTTCTTTAGTCTCCTGGAAGGTAGCAATCATCTGTCTGTGTGAGTACAAGCATTGTGTCTCTTACAGAGAGAGACCTCCCTGCCACCGCCCCACATCACCCCCAGACATGGCTCCTGGGCAGCCTTAGTTCTTCCCAAGCTGCTAGCATTTTTCAATTGCCTATTAAATCTTCTGCAACAATCAATTCAAATACACAAGTTTGGCTATTCAAATTACTTTTTCCAAAAGTACTTTAAAATGCATTAAGTTATTAATTGCCTGCTGGCACTTTAATCAAATGGGAAAATTGACATAGCCAGGGGCATGTATTTTTGTGGAAGGAAAATTTATTTAAGATGAAACAGCAGCTCTTACTGCTTAATTTAAACTGAGAAAACTGTGGAAAAGCAACCGCTATGGAAAATTAATAAAACATTTCCAGCTGCAAACAGTGACTAATTGTACAAGACGAAGACTGCCTGGAATTAATAACTTGCAGTCTTCTGTGTGAAGAACCCCCACCACTTCAATTTACTGGGAGATTAAATTACTTCTAAGTTTGCCATATTAAAACAGAACATGAATAAAACGTTAGCGAACGCACATTTATTATTTACTGTCTGTGATATGGATATAATTATTTCCAAACAACCACAATGTGACGTGACCAGTAATATTGAAATGACTCTTTTAGCAAGAAAGCTTATGGCAACTTCTTTTTTTTCACCCTAAGGAAAAATAACTTTTTTTTTAACCTCTGAAGTGATCAAATGATGCCTAGTGGACTCCCATTAGGTGAAGATGCCCACCCTATTGCATGGTGATTCTCTCGGTCTGAATTCACTGGCTTTGGGCAAAGACATGCAGCAGGAAATCTCAGCTATGTAGGAATTCTGATCTCACATGGAAGTTGATCATGGACCACAGGAAACCAGTGCAGATGTTTAGGGTTTCTCTGGGCACATGGTATCACCTTAAGCAGATGTGCTCAAGATCATAGAGACCTATCCAAGCCAAAGTCAATGTTAATAGAATTAAGAGATCTAAACTTTAACAATCTAAACTTAAAGGGGCCTGTTATGCTGGCAGACCAGGGGGAAAGGGTGGTGGGCCAGGATGCACTCTGGGGCCATTGGTGGAGGGATGTTGACACGGGTGGTAGGAAGGGCCCTGACTCATTGTATAACTCAAATATAACTATGATGGATTCTGTTGATCACAATTGTTTCAATGAAATAAAATTTTCAGGGGTCCGGGAGATAGCATGGAGGTAAGGCATTTGACTTTCATGCAAAAGGTCATCGGTTCGAATCCCGGTGCCCCATATGGTCCCCCGTGCCTGCCAGGAGCAATTTCTGAGCACTGACGAGTGTGACCCCAAAAAAACCAAAAAAATAAATAAATAAAATAAAAATTTCAAAAAAAATAATAAAGACCTATATTTCTATACAGAGGAAGATCAGTAAAAGTTCTTGATGTAAAGGGTGTTCGTTCATAAGGGTATTCATAAGGTGTATTAGCAATGGCCCTGTCAACATCATGGGCCTATCTTCCTTTCTCACTCAAGGTATTGAATTTCTTGGTAGGCCTAGGCTTCCCATGGTAATAAAAACCCCCAAATATTAAAAGAACATAAACAAATTTTGTCTACATCTGTGGCCAAGGTTGTATTATTGTCTTGCCTCCAAATGCCACAGGAGGGCTTTTCAATATTACAAGTACATTAAACCTCTGAGGAGGAAGTTTCCGTCCTAAGGAACAAGATATTATTACTTTAAAAGTGTGCCACTCAATGGTCAGGGGAGATCTGCGAACTTGAGAGGGACAAAGAAAAATCCTGAAAACGAACCAGTTCTGGTCTTTATGGAAAGAAGGCTATTTTTAAACTTGTTTCATTTTTTGTGTTTATTTTTAGAATTTCAGAGATTCAGCAAGTGAGTCCAGGAGAGGAGCAGGAATGAGACCACTTGAGGTGTGTGCGGAGATGCAGCGAGATGGAATTTTTCCCCCCATGGAGACACACTGCCTCCATCAACTACTGATCCTTTAATGCTCGCACAGAGGGGACATTCAGCCTCTTGCCATTTGATATCACTGGCAGGAAGGTCCGAGTACTGGCCTGGAAAAGAATAAAGGCAGGTTGTTTCGAAATGCAGAGGCTTAACTGGTTTGGGGTTTACCACAGAAGTTATCTGGACATATCATTTGATTTCCAGGTTTTAAATGTAATTCTAAACAAGATCTGGCTGCACAGCCTTCCACTGTGTGACACAGAGAGACTTTATCTGCCACCAAATGTCATTCAGGCTTAATGCCATAGAAGAGAATTGTATAAATTGAGGCATTCTTTGAGGCCCCCGAGCCTCGTGCCCTCCTGAGTCGCAGGCGTGAGGCCGGCTTCCTTCTTCCCATTACTCAGGAGAACAGCTTCTGAGGTGGCTCCTCATGTTTGGGGTTCGTTTTGATTTTCCTCTTTTGAGAAATACTTAAGACTTGCTGCAGCAGGCTGAATTTATCTAGGGGCACATGGGCAGCTGCAGATAGCACTGGAGTGGAGAAATGAATTCCTTCACCTGGAAAAAAAAATCTGCTTCTCCATTGGCAGGCATAAGGCAAAGAGCTTCACTGAAACAGCGAATTGATTTGTATTTCTGCTACTGAGTGCCACCAGGTGGATTTGAAAGGGTGGGTGGCTCACAGAAATGGAAACAAGCATCACTCAGAAAGGCTCTGCAGAGGGAAGGGGTGGGAGAATCCAAGGTCAATTGGTCTATTGTTCCTTAGAAGTGGCAGCCTGATCTAGTCTCAGGCCCGCTCTCATCATTTCATATCCCGTGTTTGTTCTAACTTTGAAGTAATAAAACTAAATATTATAGAATTAGAGAAATAGTAAAGGGGTTAAGGCAATTGTCTTGCATGAGGCAACCAAGTTTGATCCCTGGCATCACACTGCCAGGAGAGATCCTTGAGCACAGACCCAGCAGTAAGCCTTGAGCACAGCCAGGTGTGACCAACTGCCCAGCCAACTGTCCCCCCACCCCCCTCAAACAAGATGAAAGCATGAACGAATAAGGCAACCCCCAGGGAAAGCATGACATCTGAGCTTAATCCACAGGACCACACGGGTACCTGAACCACCCATGGTGAGTTAAAAATGTTAAAATAATAGTGAGGAAATAAAGTTAAAAATTAAATACAGGGGCCAGAGAGATTGTACATTGGATAAGTCACTTAGCACATGGCTCACCCAGGTTCAATTCTCTGTACCATATATGGTACCTTGAGATAAACCAGTGTTGTATTAAGGGCCTGAAGCAAAAGGCCACTTATGTGGCTGCACAACAGATCTACTCAACAAATTACATAAACAGGTAAAGATAGAGAGCAGCCTTCAGCTTAATCCCAACTATAAATATTCAGCCCGAGTACAGCAAGAACACTAAAAAACTAATGGGAAAACATGTAGAAGTCCTCTTCAATGACAGAAACAATATCACTGAATGCTAAAATGTCGTTAATGACGACACTTTGATGAGGATGTTCTGTGAATTCAAAGAAACAATAGCATAGGTAGTTAACACAACACAGCACAAAGTATGATAGTCAAAATGGAAAAAAAAAAACCTACCACAAAAAAGGTTTGAAGGAACCACTGGAAATAGATCCAATTAGAAAAACACCAAGACATATTATACTGAAAATGACAAAATCTAAAGTTAGAGACAGGATATTGAAAGCATCAAGATCACAAAAGGAATTTACATACAAAGAAAAGCCTATAAGATATTCAGTAGAGCTATCAAATGAGACTCTGTGAGCCAGAAGAACATGGTACCATAATTCAACATAATTCAACAAAATGAGCATCTCATAAAGAATATTTTATCGGGGCCGGACGGTGGTGCTGGAGATAAGGTGCCTGCCTTGTCTGCGCTAACCTAGGACAGACCGCGGTTCGATCCCCTGGTTCCCCATATGGTCCCCCGTGCCTGCCAGGAGCGACTTCTGAGCGAATAGCCAGGAGTAATCCCTGAGCGTCACCGGGTGTGGCCCAAAAATTTTTTTAAAAATTTTTTATCAAGCTAGATTATCATGCAGATGTGAAGGAATGATGAAGCGCTTCATGGGCAGGCAACAGCTTAGGGAATTCATAACCTTGAAACCTAGTTTGCAAGAACTTTAAACTTCCCATCATGGGGTATGGAGAATGGTGCTCAATGATTTTGCACAGAGTTGTCCTCAACTAGATTAAGAAAGATTAAAGATATAGCAATCATCACAAATCTTTTATCTATTTTCTGAGAATTCTTTTAAGTTATATTGTACCAGTAATATGAAATAAATTTGTTATATGCCTGCAAGGGAGCAGACTGCAGTGTGGAAGAGAACTTGCAGGTATTAGTGGGGTCTATGGGCATTGGTATTGGCATTGATTTGTAACACTGTATGCCTGAAACAACTCTATTATGAAAAACTTTGTAAATCACTAAACTTTTCTGAAAAAGAAACATTTATAAGGAAAACTGCATTCCCAATTATTCTGAGAATCAACAAAGGAGGTGAAAATTTATACAACAAAAACAATAAACAAATACAAAAATAGAAAACAAAGGAAATAAAACATATTCCTTGCTTAAATATTGAAAGAATTAACATTGTTAAGTGGTCATCCTAAGATAACTACAGATTTAATGCAGAAGTCCCCATCAACATTTCAATGGAATTTTAAAGTAACATGTTGATGGTAATGTCCTCTGGTTCAGATTCTATGAAAAACCCATATGAAGATATCTCAAAAAATTAAGTAGAGCTCCCATATGACCCAGAAATGCAGCTTCTTAGGATCCATCCTAAGAGCACAAAAATATTAATTTAAGATATCTTTTTCTTGAAAAACAGTATATGGCTGATATACAGAAACAATAGAGATGAGGGTTAGGAGGACCAGTCCACGGTAGAAAGCTTGTCACAAAGAACAGAGAGTGCAGTTAGAGTAGAGGGGGGTATGATATGAAAGGAATATTCATGACATTCTTTCATTTGCAGTAGTGCAAACCACAGTGTCAAAAGAGAGAAAGTGAGAGAGAGAGAGAGAGAGAGAGAGAGAGAGAGAGAGAGAGAGAGAGAGAGAGAGAGATGCAGAATGTCTGCCCCAAAGGCAGGTCGGGCAGGATGGGTGGGAGGAAAGAAAACATCAGAGAGAAAAACTGTTGACTTTGGTAGCAGGAAATGCTCTTTGGTGAAAGTTGTTATACATTGCATAACTGTAACTCAATCATGAACACCTTTATTTTTATTTATTTATTTATTTTGTTTTTGGGTCACACCTGGCTCTGCACTCAGACATCTCTCCTGGCAGGCTCAGGAGAACCATATAAACCATATGGGATGCTGGGGATTGAACCCGGGTCCATCCCTGGTCAGCAACATGCAAGGCAAACACTCTACCGATATGTTATCACTCCAGCTTCCCAATCATGAACAACTTCAAGTGTGAAAAATGCCTGTAGTATGAATAATCTTATAACCATGCTGTTTAAATAAAAAAATAAAACTAAAAAAGAAGATATATTTTCCTACCTATGTTCATTACAGTACTGTTTATAATAGTTGATATCTGGAAGCAAACCAATGAACAAATAATGACTGCCCAGTGAGCTAGGATAAGTACTTTAAGATATATAACTATTTCCTCCTCTTCTCTCTCCCAAATTTCTATGCCTTTTTAATTTCCTTTTAGTCAATTAGGAGTCAATACATAGTCAACACTATTAGTATGGGCTAAACTGTGACTTATACATTGAAAAGTCATACACTGAAACCCTAGCTTCTACTTCTTTGGAATGTTATTATTTTGGGATAGGAGGGTCTTTAAAGAAGTGCTTAAGTTAAATACACTCTTATGATGGAAATTAACCCAAACTGACATGTATTCTTAAAATAAGAGGGATTTGGATTAATGAAAACTGCAGGTGAAGGGACTGCATACATAGAAAAGATCCTGATCCACAGCAAGAAAGTCAATTTACCATTCAATAGGGAATCTCTTAACAAATTTCATCTGTCAATCTCTTGATTCTGGACTTCTAGTCTCCAGAAATGTGGAAAAAAATTGTAGTTTAAGTCACTTAGAATGGCATTTTGTTATGACAGTTCTATCAAACAATGTACTTGTCAAGATGTTAACTATAGATAAACAAATATTTTTATCAAGATGTTAACTATGGATCAGTCAACTTTAAATGAAGTATATGTGTCTGAAATTATATTAAAAGAAAAAAT
>PVKC010050845.1:0-10484 GCA_004027635.1 Crocidura indochinensis
AGTTTTCAATAATTCTTCCTCAATAAATGTAATTTGAAGCTTTTCATACGTTAGGTTAGAGATAATGTTATCTATATTGCAGTGAATTAATTAAATTTTGAAAGAAAAATTACTATTTGAAATTCAGTTGCTACTTGAACCTTGGATTTAATGATCATGTTTATTATTTAGTAAATTAAATGAATACAGATGGGTTCTTAGAAGGTAGTTCCATAGAATTGTATATGAACTCTAATGTTCAAGTATAGTTTGATAAATTTGGTATTATATGTTTTCAAAATATTTTGTTGGCAGTTTAGGTTTAAAAACTCATTTTAAGGTATATTATTAGTAATTTAAACAAGTTTATTTTACTGAATATAAATAACCAGGTAGCACATTATAATAGAAATTACTTTCATTTTAGTTTTTTATTATAGAAATTTACTATTGAATTATATTGGTCACTTGTCTGAAATTACATTTATTGAAAAAACAAATTCAGTTATTTAATAGTAGGTAAAAGCATTCAATTCGTGTATATTCCTGGCTTTGAGCTATAAAGATCTCAAAAGTGGTATTTCATTTAATGTAGTGTTCTTACTTTAAATTCAGAGAAACTCAGAAAAATATTGTCACAGGTCACAAAGAAAATTAGTGATAGTTGCAAAGCCACATTATTAAGATTATTCATTTGGAATTGAATTTATAATTTTCCTATTTATTTAAGAATATATTATGAATTTTTTTAGTAATTTGATTTTCAGTCAAACCCAGCAGTATTCAGTGGCTCCTCCTGATTCTGCTCAGAGATCATATGGTGCTGGTTATTGAACCAAAGTGGGATGTATGCAAAGTAAGCACTTTAACCCCTACATTGTCTCTTTGGCCCTATTGAATTAAAAATATATTTATTGTAATTAACATAGCCATCATATTTAGGATTCTTCCTGGGGATAACAGAGTAAAACCTAGGGCCTTTTTTATTTTAAATATTTCAGCACTCTCATTACAAACATGATTGTAGTTGGGTTTCAGTCATAAATAGAAAACCCTCCTTCACCAGTGCAACATTCCCAACACCAATGCCAACCTCTCTACTCTCCCATTCCTGCCTGTATTTAAGACAAGCATACTACTTCTCTCATTCTTTAACATTGTCGTGCTAATTGTTAGTATAGTTTTTTCCCTAAATAGTGTTCACCACTCTTTGTGGAGAGCTTCATATTGTGAGCTGGTCTTCCCGGCACTTCCAGCCCTTAACTCTATTGTCTCTGGGTCTTATTATAATAATGTCTTTAATTTTTCTTAATATCCATAGATGAGTGAGACTATTCTGCGTCTATCTCTCTTCCTCTGGTTTATTTCACTCAGCATAATAGATTCCATGTACATCCTCATATAGGAATATTTCATGACTTTATCTCTCCTGACAACTTCATAATATTTTATTGTGTATATATACCACAGTTTCTTTATCCATTCATCTGTTGAATGGCATATTGGTTGTTTCCAAGAGTCTGGCTATTGTAAATAGTGCTGCAATAAATAAAGGTGTGAGGAAGGAATTTTTGAATTATATTTTTGTGTTCCTAGGTTATATTCCTAGGAGTTGTATAGCTGAATTATATGGGAGTTCAATTTCAAGCTTTTTGAGGAATTTCTTTATTGTTTTCCATAAAGGCTGGACTAGATGGCATTCTCCCCAGCAGTGAATAAGAGCTCCTGTCTCTCCACATCCCTGCCAGCACTAATTGTTCTTATTGTTTGTGATGTGTGCCAGTCTCTGTGGTGTGAGATGGTATCTCGTTGTTGTCCTTCAAACCTGAAAGTGAGTCTGGCTGGGTGCAGTATGCTAGGCAAAGCATTCATTTAATTGAGTTTTGTCACTATGTCCCACCACTGCCTTCTGGCCTTGAGGGTTTCTTGTGATAGGTCTTCTGTAAATCTTAAGGATGCTCTTTTGAATGTAATGTCCCTTTTGATCTTGCTGCTTTGAGTATTCTATTCCTGTGTATGGGGTTCATCATTGTGACTACAATGTGTCTTAGTGTCTTGGGGTGCTTTTCTTTGGGTTTTTTTTAGCTGGTACTCTTCTGGCATGAAGGATTTGGTTACATGCAGTATTTAGCTCTGGGAGTTTCTTTGCAATGATATCCTTGACTGCTGATTCTTCCTGGGGATTTTCTTCCTGCCTCTCTGGGACTCCAATGATTCTTGTTTCTGTTGAGTTTATCAAAGACTTCTATTTTCATCTGTTCACGTTCTTTGAGTAGCTTTTTCATTGTCTGATCATTTCCTTTAAGGCTTTTTTCCAATCTCTTTTGCTGTATGGAGTTGTTGTGCATCTCATCTTCCAGGTCTCTGATTCTATCCTCAGCTGCTGTTACCCTGTTGGAGAGGCTTTCCATTGAGTTTTTTCTATTCATTTACTAAGTTTTTATGACCTGTTATATCAGTTTGGAGTTTTCTGATTTTTATCTTCATATCTCTTAATTCTTATTTGTGTTCCCTTTAACTTGATCAATGCTTTCTTTGAGTTCTATGAATATCCTCCATATTTTTTCTCTAAACTCTATCTCTGAGAGACTTACTAGATGGCTGGCAGTTTTTGAGTCATCAGAGTTGCCATCTTCATTCTCTATGCCTAGTGTTGGCCTCCATTGTTTCCCCACGCTTGTATTGTGGATATTTTCTATTGAAGTGAAGTGGAGTGGCTGTGTTCCTCTGGCTCCACCCTTTGTGGGCGTGACTGCTCACCTCTGAAGAAGACAGCCCTCAGGAAACAATGAAGAAATGTATCAAAGTCCCAGGCTGCAGGACAGCAGAGAGGAGGCCTAAGATGTCTGCTGTGTTTCAGGTCACACAGCAAAAGTCAGCTCCACTGTCTGTGGGCGGGGTCGATCAACTCTAAATAAACAACCCAGACCTTTCCACATGCAAGATATATATATATATATATTGTTGGAGTTCACTAGTGACTAGGTCATGTATTAGATAGCGATGCCTGTAGAGAATACTCCAGGACCCCAAAACAAAGCCTTGGAACAGCATTCCTTAAATGACAGGCTCCATTTCTAACATGGAACTGACACTCCCCCAAGATAAACTGTAGACACTGTGCCTCACCCAGATGTCTCTATATCTAGCTATCTCTTAGTTCAGGCGTCAGCTTTTCACTACTTTGAGACAGATATCTGTGCCTTTGTTCCTTCTTCCCTAAAGCCTTTGTGATTTACTCCCCTCTTTATGTTTTATCTCCACTTTTGATTAATTTTTATAGGCTTAGCTATGTGGTCCTGATCATGTCATAGGCCATAGCTTGTATGCTATAAAAACCTTGGGCCTAGAGAATAAATTTACCATCGAGTATTAGTCATAGACCAGTTTATTGACTACTGGTTGGTAAACTGGTTGGTATCATGGTGCTGATCATCAGTTAGTATGTCTGCCTCTTCCTATCAGATTTGAGCATCAGGATCCCAGAGCTGCTGTATCATTTGAGCTGCATCCTGTTTCCAATTTTTGGACTATTTTATTTTATTTGAAGGGAAGTACTAGCACTAAATCTAGGATCTTAATCTTAGAAGATGAATGCTTTTCTGAGTTACATCTCCAGGATTATTATTAAATTTAAAAAAATAAAAGAGTATTACCATCCCCTCACAAAATAACTCACATTTTATTTTATTTACTGGAAATTCTGGATTATGAGCAATTTTTATTTAGAAAATTCTTTATCTTTATCCTAATAAAGGCATCTTAAATTCATAGCTACTTCAGAATTGACACCTTATTTAAAGTGAAGAAGTAAACAATTTAAAGAAATAATATTTTTCATATTCATTTTTATGATTGGAGTAAAGGGAAATTCTTGCTAAAGTAGTTTTTGATCTGTGCCAATGAAAACAAATGACTTAGGAAAAACAAGGCTATAATGCCATCTGGGGGCATTTAGGGACATCACAATTCACTAGTACTAAGAATTCTATAGGACAATTTACAATTACCTCCATTTGCCCTTCAGACTAATAATTGCCATTTATTTTCCCCTTTTCACTGATTTTACAGTAATTACACACAAGGAATAATGGCTTGAAAATGGTATGTTTTATAATCTAAATTGCCAAGATACATTTTTCCAGTAACCAAGCAATAATTTTTTTTCTCTCAAGAGGCAGGCAATGTGCAACATAACAGGTCTAGAATTTATTAAGAGATTCAAAAGATTACAGGGCAAAATTATAAAAGAACAAGCTGAACTATAATATGTCTACTACAGCTGTGTTATGTATCTTTCATGTGTTCTTGTGTGTGTGTGTGTGTGTGCCTCATACACTCAAGGAAGAATTAGATATACCAAGCATAATAGGACAGTGACATTTGAGAAATATTCAACATCCATTTTTGAGGAACTTCATTTGCTTTTATCAATTAGTATCCTAATTGAATTCTTATATACTGACTGTTAAGAAACAAGCAAGCGAGGTCCTCTGTGCTCTCAAGAGTAAGTATGTCTATAATACACGACAAAAACAAAAACTGCTAATATTCTTTTCTGAGTCTTTTTGTTTTGTTGTACAAACATTATTTTACATTTCTTTCAGTTATTTTGGCTATAATGATGCTTTTTATCTTGCCATTTGGTTGATTTTTCAAATCCCTGATGCTGTATGTAGTGTTCTATTTAATTAGGACCTCATTATTCTATATGTCAATTTATGTTCTTTTGTCCCCTTCTGCTAATCACTTATTAGCCTGATATATACTGTATATGTTCGAATATAAGCCGAGTTTTTGGCACCGAAAACCCCTGAATTCGACTTATACTTGGGTCATGCAGGTTATTTGACTGTGCATACGCACTGATTCAAATGCATGTAATCTTCAGTCATCTTCTGCTGTCTGCTGGAGGAGGCTGTGCTTCAGCTCAGTCCACAAGTCGTGGCTGAGCTGAAGAGGTAGGTGGCTGAACTGAACTGGACGCCACTGAACTCTTTAACCCACAATATTCTGCACTTTGTATGAGACCGACAGCAGTGATGTGGATATCTGTGAATTCAATGATTATGACAATGTCAATGCTGATACCTTTACATCAGATAGAGCTGAAGCTCTGTTTGGACACATAGATGAGGAGGAAGAGGAATCCAGTTTTAAAGGATTTTAACCTTTGTGATTTAGCTTGATTACCCATTAAGCTTCTGTTTAAAGTTTAAAGTTATTGTTGCTAATTAACAGTTTTTCTTTAGCAATAAATATTGAAAAACACATAACCTACTAAATTCTCAATTATTGTAATTGTTTGGGGTATATATTTTTATTTTTGAACTTTACCAGTGGCTGCTGCATTTTCCACCTTGGCTTATACTTGAGTCACTAAATTTTCCCAGTTTCTAGAGTAAAATTAGGGGGGTCGGCTTATATTCGGGTAGTTTATATTCAAGTATATATGGTAGTTGTTCAATAAATTTAGTTAGATGGGATCAATATTTTGGAATTATTTAATTGTCATAAAAGAACATAAGTATCACAAAAGAAACCAGAAAAAGTTGAAATAGTAGTTAGAACTGTTTCCATCTGATTTGACTTTTATGTGCATGCTCAGAGGACTTTGATTCATTTGTCTGTAACAGAGGCATTTCAGATAGTTTGGCAAATTTTTTTAATAGTATTATTCATTTCTGAATTTGCTTTCTGATCAGCATGTTTTTAAATATATTTTTAAAGAAAGATGTTTTTAAAATAAAATTTTAATTGAAACACCATGAGATGCAGTTACAAAGCCTTTCATGATTTTCAGTCATACAGTAACCTACACCCATCCCTTTGACAGTGCATTTCCTGTTGCTAATGTCCCCCAGTTTGTTTCCCATTCTCTGCCCTGCTCTCTCTCCTGCCTACCTCTATGGCAAATATCTCCTTTCTTTTTATCCTCTATACACTTTGATTTGCAATAAGGTTCTTGAAGGACTAATCATAGCTATCACTTTACCTCCTTCCAGTACCCAGTTCTTGTCCAAAATGATCTTTTCCAACTATTGTAGTGGTTCCTTCTCTTCCATAAATGCACTCTCCTGATTTTTGTGGCAATTTTTCTACTAAGGACCAGTTCTCCTGCACCTCATCTCTATTGTCTTTGGTTATTATTACCATACTACTTTTTATATTTCAAAAATGAGTACTATCATTCTGTTTTCTCTATCCCTCTGACTCATTTTGCCTCACTATAATAGTTTTCATATTTATCCACATATAAGCAAATTATATGGCTCCATTTTTCCTAATAGCTGCATGGTATTCCTCTTTGTAGGTTCATCATAATTTCTTTATCAACTCATTTTTGTTCTTGAGCACTTGGGTTGTTTCCAGATTCTGACTATTGTGAATAGTGCTGCAACGAACACAGGAATGAATAGTGCTTCGATAAACACAAAAACAGAGGGTTTTTCTGCATGGATTTTGGGTCCCTAAGGCAAATTATCAAGAGAGGTATTGGTGGCTCATATGGGAGTTCAGTTTCTAGCCTTTTGAAGACTGACCCAGCATCCACATCAATACTGGTTGTTATTGTTCTTCTTGATGTGTGCCAGTCTCTGTGGTGTGAAGTGCATTGTAGTTTTCATTTGCATCTCCCTTATGATTAATTATGTGGAACTTTTATTCATGTGCCTTTTGGCCATCTGTATATCTTCTTCGATGAAATGTCTGTTGTTGTTGTTGTTGTTATCATTATTATTTGAGGGGGTTTGGACCACACCTGGCAGAGCTTGGGGGTTACTCCTGGCTCTGCGCTCAGAAATCTCTCCTGCCAGGCATGTGGGGACCATATGGGATGCTGGGATTTGAACCACCCTCTGTCCTGGATCTGCCGCATGCAAGGCAAACTCCTTACTGCTGTGCTATCTCTCCGGCTCCTGTCTGTTCGTTTCTTCTCATTTTAGGATGGGGTTAGGTGATTTTTTTTCTTGTGAAGTTCAATGAATACCTTGTTTATTTTACATATTAACCCCTTATCTAATGGTTGGGTAAAGAGTTTCTCGCATTATGTGGGCAGTCTATCTTAGTCACTGTTTCTTTTCAGGTGCAGAAGCTTCTCAGTTTGATGTAGCCCCATTTATTTATTTTGTTTCTTCATGCTTAGCCAGTGATATATCATCCTTGAAGATGCATTTAGTTTTAATGTCATGAAGTGTTCTGCCTATATTTTCCTCTATATACCTTATGGTTTTAGATCTGATATGAAGATCTTTAATCCATTTTGATTTTACTTTTGTGTATGGTGTCAGGAAGAGGTCTGACTTTAGTTTCTTGCACAAAGTTGACTAGATTTCCCAGCACTACTTGTTGAAGAGGCTTACTTTGTTCCACTTCACATTTTTACTCCTTTACCAAAAATAGCTTGTTATATACTGGGGATATGTCCTCAGTTATTCAAATTTATTCCACTGATATGTAACTCTGTCTTTATTCCAGTACTATGCATGATATTTTAATTACTATCACTTTGTACTGGTACAGTTTGAAGTGCAGAAAGGTGGCCTTCACTTACTTTCCCCCCAAGGATTGCTTTAACTATTCTTGGAGGTTTATTGTTCCATATGAATTTCAGAAGTGTTTTATTTAAAAATATCATGGTTATCTTTATAGGAACTGCAATGAATCTGTACAATACTTTGGGGATTATTGCCTTTTTTTTTTGGTTTTTGGGCCACACCCGGTGACACTCAGGGGTTACTCCTGGTTATTCGCTCGGAAGTCGCTCCTGGCAGGCACGGGGGACCATATGGGGAATCAGGGGATCGAACCGTGGTCCGTCCTAGGTTAGCGCAGGCAAGGCAGGCACCTTACCTCCAGCGCCACCGCCCGGCCCCCTGCCATTTTAATGATGTTACTCCTTCAAATTCATGAGTAGGGGATGTGTTTCCATTTTATCATGACATCTCTTATTTCTTGAAGTAGTGTTTTATAGTTTTATTTGTATAGATTTTCACTTCTTTAATTAAATTGATTCTAAAGTGCTTGATTTTCTGAAGCACAATTATGAATAGGATTTTTTTTCTTTTTGGTTTTTGGGCCACACCCAGTGACGCTCAGGGGTTACTCCTGACTATGTGCTCAGAAGTCGCGCCTGGCTTGGGGGACCATATGGGAAACCGGGGGATCGAACTACAGTCTGTCCTAGGCTAGCGCAGTCAAGGCAGGCACTTTACCTCCAGTGCCACCGCCCGGCCCCATGAATAGGATTTTTTAATGTCTCTTCTGTTTCATTATTTGTATATGGGAAAGTCATTTTACTTTTGTGTGTAATTTTGTAGCTTGACACTTTACTATGAAAATATTGTTCTAGAAGCTTTTTGTGTAGAGGCTAGGATTTTCTAAATATAGTATAATATCATCAGAAGTGATGATATTATGGGATCTTGAATTCTTTCTTTCTTTCTTTTCTTTCTTTTTTTTTTTGAATTCCTTCTTTACTATAGGATGCCAGCATGTGATTTATCATGACGAATATTCCATGTACCCTGAAGAAAAATGTGTATTCAGCTTTTGGGGGATTAAAAAGTCCTATCTATCTATCTATCTATCTATCTATCTATCTATCTATCTATCTATCTATCTATCATCTATCTACCTATCTATCTATCTACCTATCTATCTATCTAGTTCCTCTCTAGTTTTTTCAAAGCCCATATATTATTCTTGAATTTGTGCCCGTTTGATCTTTAGCATTTGTTTTAAATATTTTCCGACTCTTCATTTGGTGCATATATATTTAGGAGTGTGATTTCTTCCTGATGTACATACCTTGATTATTAAGAAACAACCTTCTCTTGAGAGAGTATTTGTTATTGTTGTTTGTTTGGGGGGCATATCTGGTGATACTGGAGGACCATATATGTATGGTACCAGATATTAGTTATATATTGGCTGTGTGCAAAACAAGTGCCTTATTCCTGTGTTTTATCTTAAGTTCATTGAATCTTTAGTCAAATGGTTTTAATCAAATGTATTTGCTAAAAGCTCTGGGTAGATGATAATTAGATATATTATTTAAAGGTGAAAAGTTGAAAACTGTTGGTCATCCATTATTTGAATTATATTAAGTTTTTTTTGTTTTTGTTTTTGGGCCACACTCCTGGCTATGCACTCAGAAATCGCCCTTGACTTGGGTGACAATATGGGAAGCTGAGGGATCAAACCACAGTCTGTCCTAGGTTAGCTGTGTGCAAAGAAAACACCTTACCACTTGTGCCACCGCTCTGGCCCTGAATTATATTAAATTATTATGGCACATTAGTAGTAGTTTTCTCAATATTCTGTCTTTGAGGTCATCAATGGAGACCTGACAATTTGACTATCTAAAATAGAAGCTAAATTCCACCATCTTTCCTTGCTAGTTTCTGAACTAAACTCACATTAAAGGTTTGCAAATGCATATATCTGTAGATATTTAGGAAGGCACCAGCATCATACCTAACAGTGCACAGGGAGTCATGTAGTATCAGATATCAAACCCAGACCCTCACACATGCAATAAACGTGATATACAATTTGATAACATCCATGACCTGTGTAAAATATTTTTTAAATTGGGTTCTACATAAAGAAAGACTCTATCCTAAACTCCATCCTTTGACCTGTGCAAATACCAAGATCTCTAGCAACAGAGGCAGGATTTTATTATCTACGATGGAGTGGAAAGTTTCTAGACACCACCAGAGGACCAAGGGGAGAGTAAAAGAACATGTATAGAGCCTGTAGTTATTCCATGACAGTATACTTCATGGGCAGAGAAACCCTGAATCTCTTAGGCCAAGGGAATTACCTTTCTTTTCTTAATATATATATATATATATATATATATATATATACATATATATTTATCATAGTGGCTTACATATCTTTGACATTAGCATTTTAGGTACATATTAACATTGAATCATGGGAATACCCACCACCAAATTTGTCCTCTCCCCTTCCCTATTCCCTTTCTGCAACCTATGTCCCCCATAATCCCCCCCTCCCAGGATGCTAGAGTAGGTGGTCCCCTCTTTGTCCAGCCTACTATCAGTGATCATACATCTGTTTGGTCCTGGTGCTCTCCCTTGTTTCTCCCTCTATTTGAGAGTCTAACCTAGATAAATCGAGTTATGTGATTTTGTTTGAGGGAAAGAAAGGCAATAGAATGGGGTAAAGATTAAGCAAAATAATAATAAAATAATAAAAATAATAAAAAATAAATAAAATAAATTAATTAATTAAAAATATGCGGAGAATGGGTGGAGTCCTTCTAGTGGCTATCTGCCTCAGTTTGAGAGAGGACATGAGAAAGATAATTGAAACACCATAACAATACAAAAATAAATGTCAAATTTGATATCCAGTGAGCCCTACAGCAACTAAGAAAGCACCACACATTAGTCTCGGTTCTGAATTCATATCATGCCGGAGTGCAAAAAGAAGGAGAAAGATAAAATAATATAAAAATAGTAAAGGAGACA
>PVKC010050846.1:0-10517 GCA_004027635.1 Crocidura indochinensis
CGGGGGGGGGGGGAAGGGCATATGTTCATTTAGGACCTACACCCAGTGTTACTCACTCAGTGGCTATTCCTAACTGAGTACTAAATAGTAATCCTGACCATGCTCAAGAGACCATATTTAGTGCTAGGGTTACACACCTGGATGTGATACAGGCAAAAGTAAAGTCCCCGACAAGACCTTGGATCACATTTTTAGGAGGTCTTCTGTTAATTTACTCCTAAAAATCACCCAGCTGCAGAATTGAGGAAAATACATAATGTTTTTAAGTAACTAAATATTTTCAGAGCTTTGTTATTTCAAAATTTAATATACAATTATTTTTGAAGCAGTTCTTTCCTGTTTCCTCTGAAATTTTGTATTAATGCCAAATTTCTACTTTACACAGATCTACAGTTTTTATCTCTTTATCTCTATCTCTTGGATCATTCACTAATACATTCATATGAAATGCACCTAAATTGTTATGTAAGGTATTTAATTTTCCATTAAGTTTAGTTATAAAGACTACCATGTCATGGACTGTAAATATATATTTAGCTAGATTTTCTCTAAAATATACTTTTATTCTATTACAGTCAATTAGACTTTATTCATTTGATTTCATTTTTTAATTAATGTAGGTTTATGAAATTAATGAAGTTGCAAAGAAAAACAACCTATTACTTTAAGATATAAATATTTGCAAAAAGTTGGTTTAATCTGTTGGATATTTCATAATAATAATTAGGTTTGCAGATTAATGAAGTAAAAATTATTATAATTGTTCTAACAGTAGGATATTGTTGATGCTGATATTGTACTAAAATATGTGTACAAATTTTTCACTTCTTTGTAGCAACATGAATGAATGCTAAGTATTCTGAAAGTGTTTTTATGATGTATAGTTCTCATCTCACATTCTTAATGCTAGAAATATAATACACTTTATTTTTTTTTCAGTTACCATGGATTTTATAATAGTGATTTTGAGAACACATACAGAAACTTTAATGTTAGGGAGATGCATAAATACATTACCTGTTTTATCCATAGCACATATTGTCACCTTGGATAGTGTTTCAATTATATATATATATATATATATATATATATGTACACACATATAGATACATTTGTACATACATAATGCTTTCCTCTTCATACATACTTATGATAAAATTTACTTGATAAAATTAGCACTTTAAGAGATGAACAAACTAAATAAAATAGAAGGATGCCAGCTCAGACTGCCAGAAGTGGGTTCAGGGGGACTCGTAGTGGGCCTCAGGCATCCCCCCTCCCTCTGCACTCCAGTGGGGAGTTGCATGGGGAGGAGGGCAGGCAGACATCTGGATTCCAGTTTCCTCTTGGATTCTGGAGACCAGCTCTTGCCAGTTATGGGGTTTGGATTGGCCCCATACTGCAGCCCTTCTCCCTGTTCTGGGGAGTGCTGGGTAGCTTGGCAGACCCCCAGTGGTCCTTGTCTTTTTCCCCTGACTCCAGGCCTTCACTGGGAGCTAGTCTAGGTGAACTGTATAGGGGTCAACAGGCTTTCCACCTACCTCTCCTTACTTCAGTTGGAATGCGCCTTTGGAAGAGGGTGATACATTCTAGCACTGGTTTATGTTGGGACAGTCACTGGAAATCTTTTCTCGTTTGTATTGTGACCTTGATACTGCCCTACAAAGCTCATTTCTAAGATTTTACTGTCGCAGTCCCAACCCTTATTTCCTCCCAACTTCCCATGTAAGTGCAGCTCATGAGTTGAAGCTCCCCACATAGAGTGATGGGTGCAGTTAGAGAAATAACAACACTGAAAACTATCATAGCAATGTGAATGAATGAGGGAACAAGAAAGCCTGTCTCCAATACAGGTGTGGGTGGGGTGGGGAGTAGGTAGATCTGGGAAATTGGTGGTGGGAATCCTATGCTGGTGAAGGGGGGTGTTCTTTACATGACTGTAACCATACAACTACAATTATATTTGTAATCATGGTGTTTAAATAATGATAATTAATAAAAAAGAATTTAAGGAATGAAAAAATAGAATTATAATAAAACACTGTTAATCTCGAGAAATAAAAGCTCAAGAGGCTTGTATATTGGTCATTTAGATTTCATTTAAGGCAAAATGTGTTGCTCTGAGCTCTATTAGAGGAATGCCCACATGCAAATTGGTAGTAGCCCCTAGACTTCTAATGTGACCACAAACCAATCTAAAGCAAACTAGAAAAATACCCTGTAACCAAATTAAATTAATATTCTTTCTGTGAGTCTCTCTCAATATATCTAATTTTAACCAATAATTAAGAGGTACTTTTGCTTATTAAGAACTGAAGCCACAGGGAAAAGTATCCAAAGATCAGGGAACAACTTTATTTTTATTGGCCTTTTAAAATTTCTCCAGAGTTCTCTTATTTGAAATGCAGGCATTGTGATGAATTGATTATAAAAAATATTGTTAATATCTTCTCTGTTTCTCTAGGTGGGATTTGAAATGTTTATTGATTGCTTCTTCCACCAAATAGTGGGATTTATTTACCCATAATAATCTGGGGTAAAAATCTCAATATTTTTAGCCATGAATACCTACATAAAATATGACATTAGATCT
Source organism: Crocidura indochinensis (assembly GCA_004027635.1). Classification (NCBI taxonomy): domain Eukaryota; kingdom Metazoa; phylum Chordata; class Mammalia; order Eulipotyphla; family Soricidae; genus Crocidura; species Crocidura indochinensis. The sequence goes on from PVKC010050846.1 coordinate 2,594, forward strand.
GAAACTGACAAAAATGTTTTTCTCTGAGGCTGGAGCGATGCAGTGGTAGGGCATTTGCCTTGCACATGGCTGACGCAGGTCAGACTGCCTGAAATTTGATCCCCGGCGTTCCATATGGTCCCCCAAACCAGGAGCGATTTCTGAGCTTATACCCAAGAGTAACCCCTAAGCTTCACCAGATGTGGCCCAAACACACACACACACACACACACACACACACACACACACACACACAACCAAAAAAACCCACAAAAATTTAGTATGCAAGTGCTAAGTCTTATTATATGTAATAATGGCATATATAACTTTATTATGCAGTTATAGCCTACAAAATAAGCATAATTGGATAAACTGTTATATATTTATTAATTTATTTATTTTGGTGCCAACCAAGTGATTCCCAGGAGGCATGGTCATCCTTCTTGGCAATTCTTGATTGACATAGTTGTTGGTTCAATACAAAGTCTAAGAATGTGTTTCTGCTCTATATCTGCAATACTGAGGATTAGCCTGATTCCTCAGCAGTCGTCAGGGGCTTCAGAGTTCTATAATCTGTTAGAGTTGATGGCCTGTGTAATTGACGGTGGTAGTGATTGATTGAATTGAGGCTGGCTTCATGGAAATATTTTGCAATAACCCCTGTACTATGTCTTAGTCAATTTTGTACACTTTATTTTATATACTTATATTATATGCATTTATCTGAATCTTTTTTTTTGGGGGGGGGTCACACCCGGCAGTGCTCAGGGGTTACTCCTGGCTCCATGCTCAGAAATTGCTCCTGGCAGGCACGGGGGACCATATGGGGCACCGGGATTCAAACCGATGACCTTTTGCATGAAAGGCAAACACCTTACCTCCATGCTATCTCCCGGGCCCAATAAATCTTAACTTTGCTGATTCTTTGAATGTTAGTAAAAGTTACCAATGTTAGTAAATGTTACTAACATTCTTTCTGTATGTATTCAAAAGCTACGTTTTCTCAAATTGTCTTTTGAATATCATAAAATCATATTTTGGGCTGGATAATAGCACAATACATAAGGTTGACCTGGGTCTGATCCCTGGCATTCCATATGTCCCATATGAGCCTCTGAGCTTACCAGAAATTAGTTCTGAGAACAAAGCCTAAAGTTATCCCTTAGTGCTCCTACACAAAACAAAACAAAACAAAACAAAACAAAACAAAACAAAACAAAAGCCTTGTTCAGTGAAAATATTTAAAACTAGAAAGCAAATTAAAATGTTTTCTCTTTACAATCTAATCAGCTATCTATTAAGTATATAGACATTTATCATTTAAATATGAGACAAAATTAAAGAATCAAAACTCAATGTGTAAATTTCAGAGTGTTCCAAGTTTTTTCTTGCAAAGTAATCATATAAATATTTAGCAGTTTAAAATATTTATTGAAAATAAATTGGTGGAAAATCGTAGACCCTCACATTGAAGTAGAAAATTGTACTTGTTATTTGAGTGAAATAACCATGAGCTGTTTTAGCTACTGCTAAATGATAGTGTGTTCTCTGTAATAGGACATGTTTACTCTGTTCTGATAAGGATAACTGTTATTGCTATTTTCTTCCTTGAAAGGGCACATATGGCCAAATAACATTTACTGTGATTTTATTAACTTTGCATAGTAATTGTCTTATTTGCATTGACTGCAACTAGAGAAAAATCAGCAGCAACTATTTCAAAATTCAGTTGAAATCCTTCTCTGAGCATGGTTATTGTTAACTTTGCAAAGTGTTAGGGATTCCAAAAACTGCTGTCTTCAATTCATTCCTTCATATTATAGCTAATTTGTACTTTAGTGATTACAAAAATTCATAAATGATGTCCCACTTATAATGTATCTTGCCAGGTACATGACTTTTAAATCTTAATTTTAATCCTAATGAGTGAATAATTGTTTTAATTTTTTCATACTTCTCTAATAAGGAATAGCATGCAAATGTTGGCATTTACTGGATAGATGAGTAAAACTCAGTACTTTTTTTGGAAGGTTTATTGACATTTTAATTTAACATATTTGAAAAACATACATCTTCATGAACTGGAATGTAAACATACAGTAAAAACATCACTATAAACAATGTTATAGATTTATCCATTTCTTAGTTATGCCCAAAAATTTATTGAATCACTGACTCATCACTGATTGAACCAAAGTTAATTCAAAATGGATGAACTATATGAATGTGAGACATAAAATTATAAACTACAACAAAACAATAAATAAAGCATCCCTTGTTATTGACTTCCATTCTATTATAATTCAATTCTAGGATTAGACTTTGACATGAAACAAAAATGTAAAATAATGACAATGGCCTGGCATCAAATTAAAGAGTCATCACATAGTGGGTTTCTCATTAAAAGGAAAAGGAATTTACTAAGTTGGCAAAAGTTCACATTATTTATCTCTGAAAAAGAATTAAAATTCAAGATACATAAGGGACACATAAAGCTGAGTAGCAAGAAAACAAGATAACTTTTCAAAACTTATTCAGCCTGTTCAAATTTTCCTCTCCTCTCTTTAATTTATTTATACATAATGTTATTATTAAAATTGAAGTCAAAGAAGTCCTTATATATTTTGGATTACATATATTTTTCCGTATATTATTTGTGATGTTTCTTCCATTGCTGGGTTATATTTTCACTCGAGTGGATGCCTTCTTCGTACTATAGAAACAGTTTAGATGACAAACCCCATGTAGCTCACTGTTTGCTTAAGTGTTTTGATCTCATAGTCAAGAAAACATAAGCTAGAAACTTTTATCTATTTAGTTTTACAATTTATATTAGACTAAAACTATATCACCTATATATCTATACATAAGATACATTACCTATACTTTAATCAATTTTTTGTTTTGTTTTAAAACCATACCCAGTGGTGCCTAGTGGTTACTACTAGCTCTGTGCTCAGGGATCATGGCTTAAGGTGCTTAGGGAATGATATGGTGTGACAGGGAGAAAACCTGGGTAATCCACATTTATGAAAATCATCATTAGTATTTCTTTGGTCCCATTTTTAATTATTAGAATTGATTTTTACATATGGTATATCTATATAATTTTAATCTATTATGTATATCATATTTATCAGTCTCATCTATTGAAATTCTGCTTTCTGAATTGCATATTCATTTTTGAGGGAGATTTTGGGGCCTCACCTGGTGTTGCTCAGGGGTTATTTCTGTTTATGCTCTCAGAAATTGCTTCTGGCTTTGGACCATATGGGACCAGAGGTGGGGGTGGGGGGTGGGATCGAATGGCTGTTTGTCCTATTTTAGTGCATGCAAAGCAAGTGCCCTGCTCCTTCAGCCACAGCTCCGGCCCCTTGCATTGAATATTCTTGCCCGACATTGTCAAATAACAGTTCATCTAAATGCATGGCTTTAGAAACTTTAGTTTTAAAGCCTGGCAAAAAGTATATATTTGATAAATCTTAAATAAATGAGCTTTGATTTATTCATGGCAAGGATAAAAATATCCAAGTTAAGTAATGTTGAATTTGAACAGAAGAGCTTCCTTTTATAAACATGATTTATAGAAATGTTTTTACTTAATACTTTAACATATTTGATAGTTGAACCACACCCAGTTCCTGCAAGTGAGTGCTTTTATTATTTCCAATTAGTAAATGAGAAAGATAAGATATGAGACAATTTGCCCAATTTCACATAATAAATCACATTAGCATTAAGTCAACTTGGAATTTATTCAGTTTTCTACATTTCTGTATCTGATGAGGAGCTTTAAGGGAAAATACCTCACTAATTTTGCAAATATTACATATAGTTAATTACTCAATACAGTAGAGATGAGTTTATGATTTTTTTATTTTTTACTTTGCTTAACTACTCAAACTAATTTTAAGAAAATACTGTTTATGTTTTCTTCATTTAGCCTATGAATAATTTATGAACCTTTGAGAACTAGAGATTCCAGATGCAAGCACTCATATTACAATATCTTTGCTTTATATGTCACATTATTTTTGGTTATTTTAACCAATTTTCAGGTTATTTTATGGTCCAGTAAAAGCGCAAGGTTCTGTAATTTCTTTTTTTTAATGAATAAGCAAATCTTAAAATTAACTTATACTCTTATTCCTTGATACTTCATTTTATACTACAAATAATTAGGTTGCTAACGTTAACATTGATATGAACGAGTTTATAGCATAGAACATTTTGAAAGATATTAAGTCCTTTAAAGATTTATTGAATTGATAAATTTAAGGGATTATATCATTTCTGCATAAATTACTAGATGGCTATTAAAACATATTTATATATATTTATATATAATTACATTATTTAAGCAAGGTAGTTACAAAATCGTTCACAATTGAGCTTTAGTCAGACAATGAACATCACCCTAATTAGTATACAGTACTTGTCACCAGTGTACCCAGTTTTCCTCCCATTTTCTCCCATGCTCTCCCGGGGACAGACATTTTATATCTCTCCAATATATCTCTCTTTTTTTAGAAACTGTGGTTTGCACTAGTGCTAATCAAGTGACATCATTTTATCTTCTTCAACACCCATTTCTTGTCTAGAGTGATCATTGTTCCAACTATAATTGTCTCAATAGATCAAACATTCACTACTTTAAATTCATTCACCACCCTTTCAAGCTTCCTTTCATGAACAGGTCTTCTTGATTTTCTTCTTTATTGTCTTTGGGTATGATTATCAGACTATCTTTTACTTTTCTTATATTCCACAAATGAGTGAGAATATTCTATGATTCTTTTCCCTGTGACTAATTACACATAGCATAATAATCTCCATGTAAACAAATTTCATGATGTAATTTTCCTAAAAGCTAAATAGTATTCCAATGTGTAGAAGTACCACATTTTCTTTGTTCACTCATTTGTTGTCAGACATCTGGATTTCCAGGTTCTGGTTTTTGTAAATAATGCTGAGATAAACAAAGGAATACAGAAGGCATTTTTGTATTGTGTTTTTGTGTTCCTAGGGTATATCTCTAGGAGTGGAATTGCTAGATCATACAGGAACTCACAATCCACTTTTTTGAGGAATTGCCATATTGTTTTCCAAAAAGACTGGATCAGGTCTGTATTCCCACCAGCAGTGAATGAGAATCTCTTTCTCTTCACGTTCATGTCAACACTGGTTGTTCTTATTCTTTGTAATGTGTGCCACAAAAATATACAGGATGGCATCTCATTGTTTTGATTTGCATCTCCCTGATAATTTGTGATGTGAATCATTTTTAATGTGTCTTTTTGTTATCTATGTTTCTTCTGTGTGGTCATATCTGTTAATTTCTTCTCATTTTCGATGAAGTTAAAAGAATTTTTTGTGCTAAGCCTTAAATCGCTTGCATAGTAAGCTTTTATCTGTAGTACATTGGCTGAGTAGTTTCTCTAATTCCATCAATAATCTTGTATCCTCATTGCTGTGTCCTATGAAGAGCAAAAGCATCTAAGTTTAATGTAATCCATTTTGTTTACCTTTGCTTCAATCTGATTGGTCAATATTCCACTCTTGAAAAAGTTTTTAGCTTCAATGTTATGGTGTGTTCTGCCTATGTTTTCCTCTTTGTACCTTGTGTTTTAAACTCTGATACCAAGGTCTTTAATTCATTAATTTTTTACCTTTGTTCATGACATTAAAGAGAGGTCTAAGTTCATTTTGTTTTTGCATGTAGTTGATCAGTTTCCCAACACTTGTTGAAGAGGCTTTCCTAGCTCCACTTTTATTTCTTGCTTTTATTAAACATTAATTGATCACAAATTTGTGGGTTCAATTCTGTATATTCAATCTGTTACATTGATCTGAAGGTCTGTCTTTATTTCAATATCATGCTGTTTTAATGACTGCTGCTTTATAATACAGTTTTACATTGGGTAAAGTTATTACTTCCATCTTATTTTTGTCAAGAATTGCTATAGCTATTTATGGGCATTTATTGCTTCATATGAATTTTAGGAGTGTCTGATCTACTTTACTCTGAAAAATTTACATGTTATTATCAACATTTCATTAAATCTGTACAATTCTGGGGCTGAAGAGACAACATGGAGGTAGGATGTTTGCCTTGCATGCAGAAGAATGGTGGTTCATATCCCGACATTCCATATGGTTCCCTGAGCCTGTCAGGAACTATTTCTGAGCATAGAGTGAGGAGTAACCCTTGAGCGCTGCTGGGTGTGACCCAAAAAACAAACAAAAAATAAATAAAATCTGTACTATTCTTTGGAAAGTATTACAATTTATTGATGTTAATCCTCCCAATCCTTGAGCAGGGTATATTTTTTCATTTCCTGTATCCTCTTTTATTTCTTTGTTAAATTATCTTTATTTAAACACCGTGGTTACAAATATAATTGTAGTTGTATGATTACAGTCATGTAAAGAACACCCCCCTTCAACAGTGCACGATTCCTACCACCAATTTCCCAGATCTACCTACTCCCCAACCCACCCACACCTGTACTCGAGAAAGTCTTTCTTTTTCACTCATTCATTCACATTGCTATGATAGTTTTCAGTATAGTTATTTCTCTAACTGCACTTATCACTCTATGTGGTGAGCTTGATATCATGAGCTGCACTTACATGGGAAGTTGGGGGGAAATAAGGGTTGGTACTGAGACAGTAAAACCTTAGAAATGAGCTTTGTAGGGCAGTATTAAGGTCACAAAACAAAGAAAAAAAACATTTCCAGTGACTATCCCAACATATACCAGTGCTAGAATGGCCCACCCACCTCCCAAAGCCCATTCCAATTAGTGTAGGTAGAGGTAGGGGGAAAGCCTGTTGACTCCTATAAAGTCCACCTAGACCGGTGCCCAGGGAAGCCCTAAAGTTCAGGGTGAAAACATTGGGGACTGGTTGGAGCCTGCCAAGCATCCCAGCACTCCCCAGGCTAGGGAGAAGGGCTCTGGTATGGGGCCTCCCCAAACCTATACCTAGCAAGAGCTACTCTCCAGAATCAAAGAGGAAACTGGAAGCCTGATGTCTGCCTGCCATCCTCCCCATGTGCCTCCCCCCCTGGAGTACGGAGGGAGGGGGGAAGCCTGAGGACCACTAAGAGTCCACCTGAACCCACTTCTGGCCTTCTGGGCTGGCATTCAGGGAAGGCCTGGAGTCAGGGGAAAAAGACAAGGACTGCTGGGGGCCTGCCAAGCCTCCCAGCACTCCCACAAGCTAGGGGGAAGGACTCGGGTATGGGACCTCCCCAAACCCTATACGTGGGAAGAGCTGGTCTCCAGAATCAAAGTGGAAACCCGGAAAGCCAGATGTCTGCCTGCCCTCCACCCCATTCACCTCGCCCTGGAGTATGGAGGGGGTGGAGCCTGAGGACCACTAACAGTCTACCTGAACCCACTTCTGGCCATCTAATTGGCACCCAGGGGAGGCCTGGTGTCAGGGGGAAAAGGCAAGAATGGCTGGGGGTCTGCCAAGCCTCCCAGCACTCCCCCGACTTGGGAGAAAGCCTCCGACAAGTGGTCTCCCCAAGCCCCATGCCTGGCAACAGTTGCATAACCTCAACTTTTCTTATTAGTTCAGTGTGAAAATTTCTAATTTCAGTCATCAAATCCTCTAGATCTTTAATTGTGCTCCGTCAAGTCTATTGATGCCTTTTTTTGAGCTCCCTGTGCATTGTACCTAGCTGTTTCCTACTTTTTAGTTTATTAGAGGAGCCATTTTGATTTCTGTAAATATAGGGGTGTACTGCAAAATTACTCCATTGGTAAGGCTTTAGATTGATTCTTACAATGTGAAGAAATGGAATTCAGGGGTTACAAGGTAAGTGCGGCTGCAGAGCAAGCAGCCGAGCAGAAGCTGAGCGGCCTCGCTTTTTGGATGTGGGTCCTGGAGAGGTTGCAGTCCTTGTTGTTTGGAGGCCAGCTCAGCAGAAAAGAGA
>PVKC010050847.1:0-10508 GCA_004027635.1 Crocidura indochinensis
CCCCCCCCCCAGAAGTTCAACATTTTCAACAGTGGGAGCTACTAATAGCATGTGATCTTTGTGAATCCCTTCTCTGATCTTATTATGTCACACAGTTTACAAACTCTTGTATCAGAGATGGTCTCACATCAAATCAGACTTTTAATGGGTTATTTAATAGTGATTTGTCATTGATTTCTAGATGTTCTTTGGAGGGGTCCAAATCTTCACTTCTCAAGATACTCTATTTTAAAATTTAGTTGAAGAGTCTTATCATGAAGATGTGGTACATATATACAATACTACAGAGCTATAAGGAATGGTGCAATCATGCAATTTGATACAACATGAATGGAACTGGAAGATACGTTATATGAAGTAAACTTGAATAAGGATAAATACAGAATAATATCACTTATATGCGGTATGAATAAAGAAGTGCAATGGTTTAAATGGGAGTTATCTCAAATACTTTTGGTCCCAGAGTATAGCGAGAAAGAAAGAAATTGAATGGAGGGAGGAAAAACACAAATCTAAAAAGATGGGGGGCAGAGGTGAAGAGGTCTCAGGTTCATTGGTGGTGTTAAAAAGTTCAGAACTAAAATCCAAGCCAAAGTCAACAACAATGAAATTATTAAACCCAAACTTTAAAACTCAAATCTTAGAATGGACCTGTTATTCTGGCAGGCTGGAGGGCAGGGATGGTGGCATGGGATGCACTCTGGGAATATTGGTGGAGGGAGGTTAATATTGGTAGAGGGATTCCCTAAAACATTGTATGTCTTAAATCCAATTATGAAGAACTTTGCAAATTACAATGATTTCAATAAAATATTTAAAAAAATTAAAGGGTGTTCAAAATTGCTATTTGAGTATTTTATAATGGCTGCTTTAAAAGCCCTTATCATATTATTCTAGCATCTGTATTATCTTGATGTTGGCATCTGTTGTTTGTCTAAAACCATATGTGATGAGGTTTTCCAAGTTATTTAAATGCCAATTAATTTTGGATTTAATCCTGGACATTTTGAACATTATGCTAGAAGACTTTGGGCCTTATTTAATTTAACTGAGAATTTCAATACTTTTAGAGATAATCAACCTTTTCAGGTTTCTATCACAAGAAAAGTCTTTAGCCTCCTGTATGCTTTCTTTGTAATATAATTACATACTTTGATGCTTTTGAAATTTGAGTTGAGATCTCCCATTAGTTCTATTACTAACATACTTGGTCTGTAATTTAGATCTATCCTCACCTGTTTAGCAGGGAGTGTGTTATAAAAATAAATACAAATATTCATTTAAAAATAAAATATATATTAATTTTTATACATAGCAAAGTAGCAAGACAGTTTGTCAAGAGAACAAGAGAACTGATCCATACAATCGAATCATTGAGAGGGTAGGGATTGAGCAAGAGGAAATTTGGGGTCTTTGGGGAAGAAAGGTTGTGAGGTGTGTTGGCATCATGTGCATAAGAAATCATCATTAATAGTATTGTAAACCTCCAAATATCAATCAATAAAAACTAGATAAAATAGTTTCTTTGATTCCTTTGACGTCTTTCATCACTCTGGCTCCATCCAATTCCTTGGGACTTATTTTAGTTCATAGGTAAGAAATGCTATTCTCTTGTTGCTCTACTCTGTTACATACTTCAGTTATTGAGCCTGAATTCCAAAGCAAATGGTACAAGAACACAGAAAAATTATGAAGTGAGCCCACTCATATAAAACATAGCTCCACCAGATAAAGAGAATGGTTATCTTTTGGGGGTCCTATGTTTGCCACCTTTTTTAAATCTTCCTAAGTTTGTTGTATCTGAGGTATGACAAAACAGAAAGTGAAAAAAAAAAGACTTTTTTCAATGTCTGAATATTTTCCATTCTTTGATTCCGAAATGAAAGTTTCTTACTGGAGATATGTGGTTACCATAGTACTCACTTCTGGGTATAAGATTGCATTAAATTTCAATCAGTAGATGCCAGAATACAAAACATTGAATTAGTCACTGGTTTCATGACTCATCTAATTTTAATTCTCTTTGCAGTGTATGTCACCATTCATTATTTAAAGTGTTCAAATATCTGTTATATATTTCTTGTACAGCTTTATGGTTAAATATAATAAGGTAAGGAAAAATGTGCCAGGTCCATCTTACCTGGAACCCAAATATCAAAACAGTAAATAAATTATTTTATTATGATTAAAGAAGTATACAGCTTCCTAAAGTTAATGATTCTATTAGTGTAAGGGAAATAAATAATTCAAACATTAAAATTGCATTTCCTCTAAATGATAATAAGGTAAGTTTAGTTCTGGTAAATTCATTTTGACCAACTATGTATATGACCATTTTGGATGAGAAAGGGACAAAATATTCTTTTAGTAATTTTGTTCGTTTGTTTTTGGGTCATACCTGGTGGCGCTCAGGGCTTACTCCTGGCTATGTAATCAGAAATCGCTCCTAGCTTGGGGGACCATATGGGACATCAGGGGATAGAACCGTGGTCCTTCCTAGGTCAGCTGCGTGCAAAGCAAGCACCTCTCGATCCCCTTAGTAATTTTCTTAACAAAATTTAAATTGTAGTGACAAAGAAAAAAGCTATGTTTGAATATGGAGGCCTGAATGTTGGCAAGTATGGAAATTGTTTCTGCAGTAGTTTCTGTGTATTAAATAGGCTATCCAAAGAATCAAAATCAACACCAAGTCTGTCTGTATTTCTGCATTAAAATATATCTATTTTCAATAGACTATCCTTTTCAGGTATTATTTAAGTTATTTTAATATATTGCTTATTTATTTTAATATATTTAATTATTGTAAGTTTTTGTCATATTTATCCTTTAAGATATTGTTTATGGATCGTACAGGCAAGAGTATTCTTATATATCAGGTAGAAGGGAATTTAGAAACATTTATTTTTAGTCTATAGTATAGTAATTTATCTGTCATGTTTTGTATGTATACAATCTTGAATGATTGGACTAAATATATACCTACCATTTCAGTTGAAAGGTTTAATTAATTTTAGGTTTCATTAAGTTTTATTATGATACATTATCAAGGTCTAAATTTTTATATCTATCTTACAATTTTAATAGTAAACATTTTGCTAATAGAGTTTTAATATTATTTATAATAAATATCATGAGATACATCTGCTTGGTTGCAAAAAGAGTAAATTTAATCAGATCTGATATTCTTGTAAATTGATTTACAGTTGAATTAAAATTTGATCAAAAATAGAGTCAGAAAGATAGCATTAGTTAGTTAATTGCCTCTTGAGCATGCAGTTAACCCAGGTTCAAACTATGACACTGCATAAGGTCCCTAGATCTCTCACAGGATTTATCCCTGGACATGGATCTGGATAATCCCTGAGCATCAATAGATGTGGTTCCACTACTGGATCCCCTCCCTTTTTTTCAATTAAGAGCTAAGTCATATACATCTATGAAGTTAGAAGAATGGTTGAAAATTAGAAATACCTAATGATGTTGATAGATAGTCTTCAACAAAACGATAATGGTTTGCCAAATTTCTCTAAATAATAGAAGGCAAATTTGTAATACTACTTTCTGTATTTTAAACCATATTGTATTTGTAAGTAAATATTACTCTTGGGATTGAAGATATAGTTTAGAAAGCAAAGCACTTGCCTTACACAGGACTAACTCAGCTTTGTTCACACATATCCAACATGGTTACCCAAGTATGGCTGGGTGTAATTTCTGAGTGCAGCACCAGGAATGACCCTTGTATGCTTCTGGGTGTGGCCAAAACAAAAAGCAATACTCCTAAACTAATCTAATTATCCACTAATATTTAAAGACAATAGATTTTATCTCATAATTACTAGATTTTAATATTCTCATTAAATGGTGGTAGGATAGCTAGTTATTTGAGGACAATGAAGACGGCTGTTTAAGATCTTATAACATACAAATTTGGGAATATTAGATATTTGCTCAAATTCAATAACTGTTATTTATAATAAATTTAAATAGAAAATATAATATATACACAATAAGAGCCCACTTTTTAAAGTTTTGTTTTTGAGCCAAACCTGAATCTGTGTTCAGATGGTATTAGAACAGAACTCTGATTGTCTGTGGACAAGGCAAGTTATTTACCATCTATACTATCTCTTAAGACCAAATCCAGGAAAGACAAATCACTTTGTCTGTGAAGTCAGGTGAGAGGAATCTGGCCCTGCTGTGTGATTACTAATAGGGAGAGACTATGCGTGTCACCTCTGCGTGTTTCTCTACTGTTCTCCTGAACCTCTCCTGAGTGGGCCGAGAAGGGCCCAGCAAAATCGCTCTCCTAGAGTTACCCAGGCTGAAAAGCCAAGTAGGACCGAGTCTGTGAGTAAAAACTGGCATTCAGTGGTAACTTGCAGAAAGGAAAGATCCCATGTCTGTGAAGTCAGGCAGGAGGAATCTGGCCCTGCTGTGTGATTACCAATTGGGAGAGACTGTGAGTGTTGCCTCTGCATGTTTCTCTGCTGTTATTCCCCTGAACCTTTCCTGAATGGGTCAAGAAAGGTCCAGCTCTCCTAGAGGCTCCAGAAGAGCATGGCCACTCTGATTCACAGCTGCACAATCTTCTAACTTATGAATCCCACCACAACCCACAGAAAAAAATCACACTACAAGCGTGACAATGGGGAAATCTCGCAGGCAAACACCAGGAAAAGAGAATGAAGATAGCTCTAATTACCAAAAAATACCAACTCTTTGATTAAACTCTCAGATAAAGAGTTTAGAATAGAAATATGGTGAATCCTCATGGAAATCAAAGAAAACAAAGCTCTAGCTGAACAGAACACAAAGACAGAAATCAGAAAACTCCAAACTGAAATAACAGATCTGAAATACACAGTAGCTCAACTGAAAAACTCAATGAACAACCTCTCTAGCAGAGTAACAGCAGGTGAGGACAGAATTAAGGAACTGGAAGATCAAATGCAGAATAACTTCATACAGCAGAAGAAATTGGAAAAAACCTTAAGGCAAACAATCAGACAATGGAAAAAGTACTCAAGGAATGTGAATAGATGAAAACAGAAGTGTTTGATAAACTCAAAGTAAGAATCCTTGGAGTTCCAGAAGCCCAGGAAGGAGATCCTCTGGAAGAATCAACAGTCAAAGCCATCATCACAGAGAAACTCCCAGAGATAAAGACTGCATGCAATCAAATTCTGCATGCCCGAAGAGTACCAGCTAGAAGAAACTCGAAGAAAAACACCCCAAGACACATTATAGTTACAATGATGAATCCCACAGATAGAAATAGAATACTGAAAGCAGCCATATCAAGAAAAGAAGTTACATTCAAAGGAGCATCCTAAAAACTTACAGCAGACATGTCACAAGAAAAACTCAAGGTCAGAAGAGAGTGGTGGGGTATTGTGACAAGACTGAATGAAATGGAGGCTTCACCTAGAAAACTGCACCCCAGCTCAACTCTCGTTCAGGTTTGAAGGAAGAATTCATAGCTTCACGGATAAGCAACAACTTAGAAACTTCACGGATGCAAAACCAGCCTTAAAGTAAAAACTGAAAGGTCTACTTTAAGAAAAGAAATACCAACAGACACACCAAACATATACACAAAGTTGACAGAAAATCCCATGACTATCATCTCCCTTGATGTGAATGGACTAAATGCACCAATTAAGAGACAAAGAGTGACAAGATGGATCAAAAAGATGAACTCAACCTTCTGCTGCCTACAAAAAACACACCTGAAAAGTCAGAAGAACTAAAAATTAAAGGCTGGAGGAAAATCCTCCAAGCAAACATCACCCTTAAAAAAGCTGGGTTGGCCATATTAATATCAGATGACACCAACTTTATACTCAGAAAAGTTGTAAGGGACAAAGATGAATATTTTTGTTCTAAACAAGGGATATGTGCAACAGGAAGAAATCACTCTTCTAAACAAAATGCACCCAATGAGGGACCAGAAAAGTATTTAATACAGTTGATGACAAATCTGAAAGAGGACATCAATAATAACACAATAATTGTGGGAGACTTCAAAATGGCCCAGTCACTTAATAGGTCAACCAGACTGCAGCCCAACAAAATATACTAGCCCTGAAAAGAAATGGAAGAAAGAGGCTTAGTATATATGACACACTAACCCCAGAAACCTGATTATATATTCTTCTCCAATGTATATGGGTAATTTTCCAGGATAGACCACATGCTGGCACATAAACATACCTCCATATAATCAAGAGGGCAGAAATTTTGCAGGCTACCTTCACTGACCACAAGGCTCTGAAATTAGATGTGAACTACAAAGGAACACAGAAGAAGAAAGTTAAAAACTGGAAATGAAATAGCATGCTACTGAACAACAAGTGGGTCTGAGATGAAATCAAAGAGGAAATAAAACTTTCCTGGAAACATATAACATTGAAGACACAAACTATCAAAATTTATGTGAAACAGCTAAAGCAATGATCAGAGGAAAATTTATAGCATTGCAAGCACACATCAGGAAGGAAGAAGGGGCATACCTGAATAGCCTAATGACACAGCTCATAAAATTAGAAAATGATCAATAAAAGGAACCAAAAATGGGAGACAGAAGGAAATAACAAAGCTCAGAGCAGAAATCAATGAAGTGGAAACCCAAGAAACAATCCAAAAGATCAACAAAAGCAGAAATTGATTATTTTAAAAAAAATAAACGATATTGATAGACCATTGGCAAAACTCACAAAGGAAAAGAGAAACTTGATAACCTGTATTAGAAATGAAAAGGAGAAAATCACTACAGATATTGCAGAGATTCAAAAGGAAATCAGAGAGTACTTTGAGAAACCCCATGCCAACAAATATGAGATCTGAAAGAGATGGATAAATTCTTGGACTCCTAAAACCTTACACAGTTGAATAAGGAATATGCAGCATATCTAAACACCCCCATCACCATTGAGGAAAATAAAACTGTAATCAAATGTCTGCCAAAAACAAAAGCCCAGGCCCAGATGGATTTACTAATGAATTCTTTCAAAACTTTCAAGAGTAACTACTACTAATCCTGGCCAGGCTCTTTCATGAAATTGAAAAAATGGGTACACTTCTAAATAGCTTTTATGAAGCCAATATCACCTTGATACCAAAATCAGATAGAGATGCTGCTAAAATAGAAAATTACAGACCAATACTCCTGATGAACACAAATGCAAAGATCCTCAACAAAATCCTGGGAAATAGGATCCAATGCCTCATCAGAAGATCATTCATTATGATCATGTATGTTTCGCTGAAGGAATGCAAGAATGGTTTAAAATCCATAAATCTATCAATAAAATACACATCAACAACAAGAAAAATAAAAATCACATGATCATATCAATAGACCCAGAGAAGGCATTCGATAAGTTCCAACATCCCCTCTTGATAAAAACTCTCAGCAAGATGGGAATGAAAGGAACATTTCTCGATATAGTAAAGGCCATCTACCATAAGCCAATGGCAAATATCATCCTCAATGGAGAAAAACTACAAGCCTTTCCTCTAAATTCTGGTACAAGACAGGGCTGTCCTTTCTTACCACTGATATTGAATATAATACTGGAAGTACTTGCTATAGTGATTAGGCAAGTAAAAGATATCAAGGGACTACAGATAGAAAAGGAAGAAGTCAAGTTCTCACTGTTTGCAGATGACATGATACTCTATTTAGAAACCCTTAAGACTCTACCAAAAAGCTTCTAGAAACAATCAATTCAAATAGCAAGGTGGAAGGCTACAAAATGAACACAAAAATCAATGGCCTTCTTATACACCAATAATGATAGGGAAGAAATGGACATTAAGAAAACAAACCCATTCACATTAGTGCCACACAAACTCAAATATCTTAAAGTCAACCTGACTAAAGATGTGAAGGATCTATACAAAGAAAACTATAAAACACTACCTCAAGAAATAAGAGATGACACACTGAAATGGAAACATATACACTGCTCATGGATTGGCAGGATTAACATATGAAAATGGCAGTACTCTCCAAAGAATTATACAGATTTAATGTGATTCCTTTAAAGATATCCATGCCATTCTTCAAAGAAGTGGATCAAACACTTCTGAAATTTATTTGGAACAATAAACACCCTCAAATAGCTAAAGGACTCCTTGAGAAAAGAAATACGGGAGGCATCACTTTCCTCAACTTTAAAATGTATTACCAAGCAATATTTATCCAAACAGCATGGTATTGGAATAAAGACAGGCCGTCAAATCAGTGGAATAGGCTTAAGTTCTCAGAGAATGTTTTCCAGATATACAATCACCTAATTTTTGATAAAGGAGCAAGAAATCCTAAATGGAGCATGGAAAGGCTCTTTAACAAGTGGTGTTGACCCAACTGGTTAACCACTTGCAAAAAAGTGAACTTAGACCCCCAGCTAACATCATGTATGAAAGTAAAATCCAAATGGATTAAAGATCTTGATATCAGACCTGAAACCCTAAGGTATATAGAACAACATGTAGGTAAAATACTCCATGACATTGAGACTAAAGGCATCTACAAGGAGGAAACTGCACTCTCCAGACAAGTGGAAGCAGAGATAAACAGATGGGAATATATTTAGCTGAGAAGCTTCTGCACCTCGAAGGAAACAAGAGCCATCCACTGGCTGGGAGAAACTATTCACCCAATACCCATCAGCTAAGGGTCTAATATCCAAAATATACAAGTCACTGACAGACCTTTACAAGGAAAAAACATTTAATCCTAATCAAAAATTGGGAAGAAGAAATGAACAGACACTTTGATAAAGAAGAAATATAAATGGCCAAAAGGCACATGAAAAATGCTCCACATCACTTATCAGGGAGATGCAAATCAAAACAACGATGAGTTACCATGTCATATCACAGAGATTGGCTCACATCACAAAAATTAGAAAAAGCAGTGCTAGGGCGGATGTGGAGAGAAAGAAACTCTTATTCACTGCTGGTGAAAATGCTGTCTAGTCCAACATTTATGGAAAGCGATATGGAGATTCCTCCAAAACTTGGAATTGTGCTCCCATATAATCCAACTCTACCACTCCTAGGGATATACCTTAGGAACACAAAAATCCAATACTAAAATCCCTTCCTCACACCAATATTCATCGCAGTACTTTTTTTTTTTTTGCTTTTTGGGCCACACCCGGTGACACTCAGGGGTTACTCCTGGCTATTCGCTCAGAAGTCACTCCTGGCAGGCACAGGGGACCATATGGGGAGCCAGGGGATCGAACCGTGGTCCGTCCTAGGTTGGCGCAGGCACCTTATCTCCAGCGCCACCACCCGGCCCTTTCATTGCAGTACTTTTTACAATAGCCAGATTCTGGAAACAACCAAGATACCCTTCAACAGATGAATGGGCAAAGAAACTGTGGTACAGATACACAATGGAATATTATACAGCTGTTAGGATAGATGAAGTCTTGAAATTTTCCTATACATGTGTGTACATGGAATCTATTATGTTGATTGAAATAAGCCAGAGGGAGAGAGATTGATGCAGAATAGTCTCACTCATTTATGGGTTATAAGAAAAAAAAGACATTTTTGCCATGATCCTCAGAGACAAAGAGAGTAGGGCTGGAAGGTCCAGCTCATGACATGAAGCTCACCACAAAGAGTGCTGAGTGCAATTAGAGAAATAACTACACTGAGAACTATCATAACAATGTGAATGAGTGAGGGAAGTGGAAAGCCTGTCTAGAGTACATGTGGGGGTGGAATGGTGAGGAGGGCGATTTGGGACATTGATGGTGGGAATGTTGCACTGGTGTTCTTTATTTGACTAAAACCTAACTACAATCATATTTGTAATCAAGGTGTTTAAATAAAGATATTAATATAAAAGACCAAATCCTGTTTTAAAGAGAAACTCCATAGAGATAAAAAAAATTAGAGATAATTGACTGTCTACATAGGTTGATGAACATAGTTAAATATATAAAATATATACCTCATTATAAACCTCATTATCTCTGTAAAGTATTATTGCAATTGAAAGAAATATTTCTAGGGGCTGTGGCAATAACACAGTGGTAGGGCATTTGCCTTGCTTGCAGTTGACCTAGGACAAATCATGGTTAGATGCCTGGCATCCCATATGTTCCCTCAAGCCAGGAGTGATTTTGATTTCTGAGCACATAGCTAGGAGTAAACCCTGAGTGTTACCAAGTGTGGGCCCCAAAACAACATAAACAACAAGAACAGCAAAAAGAATTATTTCTATTTAGACTTTATTCATTGTTGTGTTTAATTTATTCATGTCTGCATTGTTTAAAATTTTTGTGTGTTTGTTAATTTCAAAAGAAACTATGTGGGGGGGTGGGCAGAGAGATAGCACAGTAGTGTTTGCCTTGTAAGCAGCTGACCCAGGACCCAAGGTGGTTGGTTCAAATTCCGGCATCCCATATGGCCACCTGTGCCTGCCAGGAGCTATTTCTGAGCAGATAGCCAGGAGTAACCCCTGAGCACCGCTGGGTGTG
>PVKC010050848.1:0-10509 GCA_004027635.1 Crocidura indochinensis
AAGAAGAAGAAGAAGAAGAAGAAGAAGAAGAAGAAGAAGAAGAAGAAGAAGAAGAAGAAGAAGAAGAAGAAGAAGAAGAAGAAGAAGAAGAAGAAAGAAGAAGAAGAAGAGGAGGAGGAGGAGGAAGAAGAAGGAGGAGGAGGAGGAGGAGGAGGTTTTCAGAGGCAAGCAGGGGAGAGGGCTGTGAGAAACTGGGCATATTCGTGTCAGGAAATGTGCACTGGTGAAAGGTGCATATCGTGTGACTTAAAATCATGAACAAATACATGAACATATTTGTTGAAAAATAAGTATTCTGAAAATAAGTAAACCACATTGTTTAAATAAAGTAATTTTTAAAAATCCATGAAAAGAAATTTAATTATCCTTCTTCATAATTAAAATTACCTGGAGCCACAGGGATAGTAAAGGAGTTAAGCCATACATATAAAGGCAACTCCAGTTCATTCCCTAGAATCAATTAAGTCTCCAGAGTATTTATCCCCTGCAGCCCCGGAGGCCCCTAAGACCTGTAAGGTGGTGTGAAGAATCCCAGACACTAGGAGCTCGGGCGATGAACTATGAGCCTGGCTAGGGAGGGATTTCCAATGTCTCTTGAACATTACCTGGTTGCCTCTTCCAAATGAAAAAAAAAAAGAACTTCTTCGTGGAATATAATTTCTTTTTTTTTTAATTTTTATTTTGACCATATTGGCTTACATATCTTTCACATTAGTATTTTAGGTACATATTAACATTGAATCGTGGGAATACCCACCACCAAATTTGTCCTCCCCCTTCCCTGTTCCTTTTCCGCAATCCATATCCCCCACCTTCACCCCCGGGCTGCTAGAGTAGGTGGTCCCCTCTTTGTCTAGCTTACTATTAGTGATCATACATCTGTTCAGTCTTGGTGCCCTCCCGTGGAATATAATTTCAAGAGACTAAGAGAACAAGCTGCTGACTTGAAAGCTATCTTTGCTACAGACATATCTGTGAAAAGACTATCATCCATAACTTACAAAGGACACCTAAAAACTTATCAGTCATCAACACACCACTTATTTATATATTTAATTTGTTTGTTTGGATCATAACTGCTATTAGCTGGGCTCACTCCATGGTTTTTGCATTATTTCACTAGTTTCTCAAGGTCTTTTGTTTCTTGATTGAAATAGGTTTTCATTGGTTTGCATTTATTTTCTTTGAAACTCTTTTGTTTGGTACACTCTGGATCTCTGAAATCCACGCAAAGATTGGAGCAAGTTCTGAGCTATGTTTTCTTCCACCAATCACTCTTCATCTTTCTCTTTTTCCTCTTGTGGTGGAATTTCTATACTCCTGAGACTATTCATTTTCTGTTATCTATTAGGTGTCATAGATAGATTCTCTTCCATTTTTTTTTTACTTTTTGTATAGCCACTTTATTGTTGTTCGTGAGTGTATGTAATTGGTGTGCTTTCTCTCTGGCAAAGACAAAGATCTGTACTCAATGTTCTGAATAGATACTGGAAGCAGGTGGGGTTGGTGCGGGGTGAAGAAGGGAAGACAAATCTGGTAAGAGCATTGCACCCGGAATATAGTGTATGATAATGATCTCTGTTAGCTAGCAACACTCACTCAGGCGAGTGCAGAAAGCGTTTGGGATCCATACATTTTTTTTGGGGGGGGGGTCACACTCGGCAGTGCTCAGGGGTTATTCCTGACTCCATGCTCAGAAATTGCTCCTGACAGGCACGGGGGACCATATGGGGCACCGGGATTCGAACTGATGACCTTTTGCATGAAAGGCAAACGTGATCCAATCAATGTCCCTGGATGGAAGTGAGTTGGTCTCTTGCAGAATGGGATTGGTGGAGATCTATGCAAGTCTGTTCATTTTATCTGAGATATAGGAGATAAAATTGGTCACGATTGCTGTCAGAACTGTCAATTCAGGACAACTAGTGCAGGAGGTTCTGGAGATCACGTCAGGTTACTCGATAGGGCAGGTATTATAAAATCCCTTTAAAATATAAAGTCTAGACCTAAGCGATACTATAGTGGGTTGGGGTGTTTGCCTAGCATACAGCTAACCCTAGTTCAATCCCCATCACACACATGGTCCTCTGAGCACTTCCAGGAATAATTCTTTTTTTTTTTTTTTTTTTTGGTTTTGGCCCACATTCGGTACTCAGTAGTTACTCCTGGTTCTGTACTCAGAAATCGCTCCTGGAGATCGAACCCGGGTCAACTGCGTGCAAGACACACTCCTTACCAGATGTGCTGTCACTTGGATCCCAGGGATAATTCTTGAGTTCAGAGTCAGAAATAACCTGAGCAGAACTGAGTGCGGTCTCACACTAAAACACAAAGTCCAGTTTGTTTATTTAATCGTACCTTTCCTTTCTTTGTCAATGAAGTTTAATGATCCAAATTCACCAATGAACCCAGCACGGTAGAAGCGCAAAGCATGGTTTCTCTTAAGCATATTATGGCTTCAGGACTAATACCTGATTTATTGCCATTTGAATTAATTTCTGTACATGACATAAAGAGTGACCACGTCGCATTCATTTCTATTTTCCAATTCAAATTTTCCAACATCATGTGATGTTGATACTTTTACAGTCATGTGTGGTTTTTGTCTCTTTCAGAAAGATGTTCTTATAGGTAGGCCTATTGCAGAGCGCTCTTCTATTCCATGCATCTTTTTGCTTGTTTTTGTGCTAATACCAAATTGTTTCAATTACTATTGGTTTGCAAAATAGTTTGCTGTCAGAGAGCATGGTCCCTTAATTTTTCTGCCACTGCTTCAGAATTTGTTTGACGGTGGCTCTCATACAAATTTTAGGATTGCTTAATACAAATAATATTTTAGAAATTACTCGCAAGATGCCTTTATTATTTTGCTAGAGATTCCATTAAAGTAGTAGATATTTTTTCAGTAATATGGTCACTTTAATAATGTTTATTATTAAAACCTATGAGTACAGGCTATCTTTTCATTTTTGTTTTATTATTTTATTTTGGGGTTTGGCTACACCTAGTGATGCTCAGTGGTTACTCCTGGCTATTTCCTCAGAAATCGCTATTGGCTTGGGGAACCTTATGGGATGCCGGGGAATCAAACCGCGGTACGTCCTAGGCTTACCACTTGTGTCACCACTTTGCCCCCAAGTTTTGTTTTATTTTTAAAAATAATAATATTTACTGCATAGGTATCTTTATCTTTTTAAATTTGTTTCTGGATACTTTATGTAATTTTATTTTTATTCCCCTATTCCTCCAATTCATTATACTGTGTGTAGAAATACAACAGATATCTGTGTATTTATTTTTATCCTGTCACTTTAGTTAACTCATCACTTACTTTGAGTATTTTTTGGTGTCAACTCCAAGGTTTGCTAAGGTTTGCTTTATGACATATCTAAATATTAATAGTGGAAATCTTTCGTTTCCTATGAAAAGTCATCTTAATTTATTTTCTTGCTAGCAATCTTTAATCATTGGGATAGGTCTTCTTCCTTGTCTAGGTCTAAATAATAAAGTAAAACTTTCACCACTTTTTACATTCAATGCTATTTTAGCTGCAAATTTGTCACATATTGTATATATTTTGCTGACATGCCCATTCTATTATTTATTTATTTATTTTCAGGTTTTTATTTATTATTATAATTTAGGTCTAGTCATTATCATATTGCTCAAATAACTGGTATTCATGTACAAAGTTACTGTATTCTCTACCATCAAAGTACCCGTGACCCTCCACCATTGTCACTGTTATTCCTAGTTTATTCAGTTTTATAAGCAATTCTATAAACTGGGGTTAATGTTACCAATTGACTAAAAAATTTTTACTCATAAATGGATATTATCTTGAATCCTTTCTTTACATATTATATATGAGATAGATGATTCCAATCCTTAGATAAGAAATCTTGTTATTATATAACATATATAAGTCATTCACTCACCCATTGTTGAGCACCTGGTTTGTTTCCAGATCTGGACTGCAAACTGCTTTGTTGATCATACGTATGTACATAATCTTTTATTTTGGTGTTTTTGTGTTCTTTGGAAAAAATTAGAGTAGAATTGCAGGATCATATTAATACCTATTTTTAATATTTTGAAATACTTCATAGTGTTTTCCATGGGACAGAAACTATTCACACTCACACTAACAGAACATGAATGTTCCCTTTCATTCATAACCTTAGGAGCACTTGTCCTTTCGGATTTTTTTGATCTAGGTCATTGTCACTAATGTGAGATGTCCCATTTTTGTTTTCATTTAGATTTCTATTATATTATATGATAACGAACATTCTTTTTTGGGGGGAGTATTATAATCTGAATCATGTTCTTTTTGTTCACCCCTTTTATTTATTTTAATTTTTATATATAATATCTTTATTTAAACATCTTGATTACAAATATGATTGTGATTAGTTTTCAGTCATGTAAAGGACACCCCCCTTCACCGGTGCAACATTCCCACCACCAATGTCCCAGATCTCCCTCCATCCCACCCCACCCCCATCTATATTCTAGACAGGCTTTCCAGTTCCCTCATTCATTCACATGATTATGGTAGTTCTCAGTATAGTTATTTCTATAACTGCACTCACCACTCTTTGTGGTGAGCTTCATAAAGAGAGCTGGAAGTTCCAGCCCTCCTCTCTTTGTCTGTGAGGATTGTTGCAAAAATGACTTTTATTTTCCTTAAAGGCCATAGATGAGTGAAACTATTCTGCGTCTATCTCTCTCCCTCTGACTTATTTCACTCAGCATGATAGATTCCATATATGCCCCCTTTTATTTAAACACCATGTCAGTACGGTTGTTCATGATTGAGTTTCAGACTTAAAATGTACCGCACCTTTATTTTAACCCATGAACATTTTCCACCACCAATGTCCCAGTTTCTCTCTTAATAGCCTAGCTGTATTTCTCTCTTTTTGAAATGTCCATTCAGCTATTCTCATTTTGTTGATGTTCTTTGTCTTTTTGAGTTTGATTTGTGTGAGTCCTTTATATATATATATCTTTGATGTATTTCCTCCCATAAAAGGAAGACACACACACACACACACACACACACACACACACACACACACACACACACACACACACACACATATATATATATTGGTTTTGGGGCCACACCCGGTGACTCTCAGGAATTACTCCTGGCAATGCACTCAGAAGTTTCTCCTGGCTTGGGGGACCATATGGGGAACCAGGGGATCAAACCGAGGTCCATCTTAGACTAGCACAGGCAAGGCAAGCACCTTACCTCCAGCGCCACCACCAGGCCCCAGACTTTTATATTTTAATGATAGCTTTATTTGATGTTTTCAGTTCATATTGAATTTTAATCTGATGACATCACTGAAATCAATATTGATATTTAGTCTGTTTTCTTTATATGCTATCTTTTTCCACTCCCCATATATTATCAGTTCTAAATCTACTTACGTGAAAGGTATGAAATATTGATCCATAGCCAATATTAAGTAATAATAGTGTTAGGAATGGGTATTTTTCTGTTAAACCTGATTTTCAGAGGAAACAACTTCAGTTTTTCACTATTAAGTATGTTGTTACATGTTGTTTATTATATAAAGCCTTTCCTATGCTGAAGTATGTTCTCCATAGTCAAGTACATTGAGAGTTTTATTATTACAAATGGATGCTGAATCTTATCAAGATATTTCTCTTCATCTCTTAACAGGTACATATGATTTTATCTTTTCTTTTGTTGATGTTGAGTATTATATTAGTTGATTTGTTTCTGTTGAAACGTACTTGTATCCCCAGAAAAAATTACATTTGGTCATGATATGTTCAATGCACTGTTGAATTTGGTTTACTAACATTTTATTAAATATATTTTCATCTGTGAATAGCTGTAAAAATAATTATGGTGGTTGTTTTGTATGTAGACATTTGATCCCTGACTTCACTTGTTTTTGCTGAACCACAACAGAATAATCCCTGCCATAAAGTCAGTAGTAAGCCCTGTCTCCTTCACTGCTTCCTTCTGTCCTGCCTGAAGGGGTCTCTGCCATGTTCAGAACAGGTGCCACGTGTGCCAAAATTCTGGGATCCACACTCTTGGTCAGGCTCAAGAAGGTTGTGACTAGCCACCAGAGTGTCAAGGCACTCACCATCTCTGAGTTCTTGGGTTCTCGGGTCCTGTGTCTGGATTCAAGTTCCAGTTGTTGAATCAAAATAAAATATATGAAGTCCACTTGCTGGATTAGACACAACCCAAAACCAGGTACCCCAGCCACCATGGTTCTAACCCCTTAGGCCAACAGGTGTGATGAAGTGTAATAGAGGAGAAATAATTCACAAGCAGGAAGTTGGAGTTTCATTGGAGTCAGATTGCTTTCATTCCATGACTCTATCGGCCACAAGTCTCTCGAGCTCTCTGCTGCTTCTCAGCTATGTTTTTTGCTATCTCTCCTCTCTGCCTCTTTTTGCTTCTCTCTCACCTTCTCCAGCCAGAATGCTCTATTATTTATTTAAAACAGCCCACCGCATCCCAGGTGTGTGCGGTCCTGGTCATCCAGGTGAGATTAATATCTCAAAAGAAGAGTTTAGGAAAAAAGGAATTTGGGGAAAGGGTTTCCTTACATTAGTCCTTCGTATGTTTTCTTTTTCTACATGAGCCAGCTAAGAATTTCCTCATTTTTCTTATCTTTTAAAATACGCAACAATTTGTTTCACTGATATTTTCTGTTTGCTTTTTGATATATGATTTATTTCCACTATAATACTATTATATTCATTTTTCTCCTGATTGTGGATTTCATTTGTGCTTCTTTCACTGACTTTTATAGATGTAAGCACAAATTATTTATTTGAGAGTGTTTCTTGTTTCCTGATAAAGACTTTTATTTTATGGTATTTTTTTTTATTTTTCATCTGCAATCCCCATCCACTCAATAGTTAAGCAGTTTCATAGTGTTTGGTATCCCTTTGCTTTAGTTTGTCTAAAGGGGCTCTACACATCAGCGTTCAAGGATTGCCCCTAACTCTGTTCTCAGAGATCATTCCTAGTGGACTTGAGAGACCCTTTGTGAATCAGGGGAATTGAACCCAAGTTGACTGCAGATAAGACAAGTGTCCAATCTCCCGTTCTGTCTGTCAAGCCACAGTTCTCCTTATCTCTAATATTTTCCCAATTTTTCTTTTTGTGATTGATTTTCAGTTATAATCTAGTGTGATTTGAAATGATAATTTGTATGCTTTCAATACTCATGACTTTACTGCATGTATTTTACATCTCAAGATGTAGTTCATCTTTAGTAATGTTCCATGTACTCTTGACAACAACATGTATTTGACTTTTGGAGACTGGAAATACCTCTTAATTCTTTCTTGTCCACTTCTCATTTAATTTTCTGTCTGGTTGATCTATCCATTGATAGTAAGTAAGGCATTGCTGTCAACATTTCTTTTCAGTGGTGCAATTAATTATTTTTAATTTGATGGTCATTTGTTTTATGCACATATGTGAATGTGAAATACTTTTGATGAATATATTCATTAATTATTATATTATTATTCCTTGAATCTTTTTAGCTTGAAGTCTAGTCTAACTATGACTGCCTATACCCATTAAGGGGACCTCCCTAGCAGTGCTAAAGAGATCCAGGTGCCCCACCCATAATTCTTGGCTATAATCAGAGGTTCAATACTAGGGCCAATGATGCAATGGTCCTTGGACCCCATTGTCAAGAATTTCCAGGGCCACCTCAGTGGTTCTCAGGATCCCCTAGAGCAGTATTTGGTTCTGCTTGAGGGACCACATGGTTCTTATGGATGTCCAGCATTTGCCCTACCTTTCCTTGTTGAAGTTTTAGTGATTATTAGCATTGCAGTTTTGGAATCCTTCAGATAGGTTAAATGGCTCTAACGTATTTGGGTTTCTTTTTGATTAAATTTATTTAAATACCATGATTACGTGGTTATTCATAATACATTGAGTATTTTTTCACAGCAACAAAGTTATTCATGATTTTCAGTCATACAATATACAACATCCCCCTTTTAAGCTGTGCACATTCCCTACCACCAATGTCCCCAGATTGTATATTTTTTTCAGAATGTTATTTTAATTTATATGCTATTGTGAGTTGTTCACTTCCTTCATTGTGGCTGGTGTTATACCAGGTTATGGTCTGGGCATCCATACTTGATTGTGCCTGTGAATTCCACAACTTTATCATTATAAATGCCATCAGTAAATGTATTTCTGAGCAAGTGTGGACTTAAGCATCTATGAGTGAGTTTTGGTTACTAATATATAGCAGTTTCTGTGGTATTAGGGTTGAGCAGGCCTACGCAGTGACCAGATGAGTATAGAGTTATATTACAGTTGCACGTTCAAGGCCTTGGCTCTAAGTCCAGTTTGAGCAGACATGAATGTTGGCTAGAGATTTAAACCATGTGTAAAATAAAAATCCCAGAGTTTTGATCTCACCCCAAATGCCATGTTTCTAATCTTATAGGTGGATGGGTCTGATGAATATAGGTGACGGTGAAGAAATAATACACCAAAAAGTCATGGAAAGATCGCAAATATGGCCTTATGCCTCATGCTATTTCTGCCTCAGCAAACAGCCAGAACTCTTTATTTTTCAAACCAAATCCCAATATCAGGAAGGGAAAGGTCCAGTAATCCAGGTGGGTTTTTACATACTAAAAGAAGAGGTTTAGGGAAAGAGGAAGTTTGGGGACCACCTTTGTTTGGGGTTGGTTTCATTTTACACTCTGCAGTAGGTTTAGCACTGAGATGAAGCCTGAACAGTGTCCAGCATACATACACATGAATGACTTGTAAGTTCATTGCTACTAAGATTAAGCAGACCTGAGAATCACATCAAATCTTAGTTTTAATAATGTGCTTCCACCATTTTATCTTTTTTATTATATATCTTTATTAATTCTATGGTCTTTCAAATTGTGATAATTTACATCTACTCTACATATGTCCTTCCCTCTAAAAGTTTATTAGACATGAAAGGAACTTTCTAAATATATTTGTTCTAATAATTATATGAGAAATGTAACTTTGTATTTGATGAGGGGAAATAATCAAAGGAACCCACTTTTAGATGGCCTATCTGTATTTGTCCTTGTTAAATTTTACAGCCTAGATTTGAACTGGTGAGAGCAGACATCAAGTAAAAGTATATAGAAGTGGATTTTCATAGATTTACATTAACAGCAATTATCAAGTCTAATTTTATATTTATTGGAGAGTGCATAGTTTCATGGGTTGGTCAAAGAAAACGGTCATTTTTGATTCATGATATAATGAAGATCTTTCTCAGATTTCAAAAATGAATTTTTAGAAGCTTGCAACAAGAAGGGATAACATATAGTTTTATGAAGTGATATTGTAATAATTTTCCAAATTATAGACTATTTTATTATTTCTATAATGCCATTTTCCAGTCTTATCTGGAGATGTATGTTTCTTTGTGAATTATAAGAATGCATAGAAATTCAAATGCTGCAGATTATAAAACTGTACAAAAGGACTTTTTTCCAACTTGATTTGAAAGCCATAGAAGATATTGTCTGTATGCCTAGACAAGAAAGAACTGTAAATGAACATAAAATAAGAAAAATTTAGGTGAAATTTTAAAATATTGAAGTGGGAATGGATGTGCAGCCTAATAAAAGTGAATTTGTATAGAATTCAGATCTCAGATTGCTCACTTTAATTATCTACTCTCCTTAGTATATATTTTTACTTTCAAAGAATACTTACTGTATGGGGCCCGGGAGATAGCATGGAGGTAAGGCATTTACCTTTCATGCAAAAAGTCATCGGTTCGAATCCCGGTGCCCCATATGGTCCCCCGTGCCTGCCAGGAGCAATTTCTGAGCATGGAGCCAGGAGTAACCCCTGAGCACTGCCGGGTGTGACCCCCAAACCAAAAAAATAATAGTAATAATAATAAATAAAAAAGTACTTCTATTTCAAGTATGGAACTTTGTGAGGGATACTATTTTAAACTAGATTTTAGGAAGTAGGGGCCGGGCGGTGGCGCTGGAGGTAAGGTGCCTGCCTTACCGAGCTAGCCTTGGACGGGCTGCTCCCCTGTGCCCCATATGATCCCACAGGCCAGGGGCGACTTCTGAACGCATAGCCAGGAGTAACCCCTGAGCGTCACTGGGTGTGGCCCAAAAACCAAAAAAAAAAAAAAAGGACAAATTCAGTGTTGATCATTTTATATATACTTATTTGAGATGTCATATGTAAATTAAGTCTGTGTTATTAGAATTATTTTTATGTACTTTTCATTATTGATTGAAGCCCATCTGCTAATTTCAAGAATACGCCTATATTAGTGCTCAGGGACTCACGTCTGGAAATTCATATGGCACAATGTGGCATGAGGAATGTAATCTGGGGCTCCTGAAAGCAAAGTATGTGCTTCAGTCCTTTTATACTCTTTGGATCTATACACTAGAATTTCTAAAATTATATTACCACCTGGAACTTTTATCCCCCTAAAA